>PYAF01002518.1:2234189-2263387 GCA_007407185.1 Glycine tomentella | reverse complement strand
ATCTTTTAAATTATGATTTTAGATTATATTTAATTAATTGCATGAATATTTTCTATAAGGTAAAATATTTCTATTTGTATATATTTGAATTAAACCCTAATCAATTATGCATATTTTTTAAAATTAATTTCATTAAACATTCTCTTGATTTATATTTTTAAATTTACCTAAATTTAAATATACTCATACATTCATGATACTTAATAAACAAGTGAGTAAGGCTTGAATTTGTATATAAAAAAAAGAGGAACTAACACCTATCCAATAACAATATTTAAAAACTTGAATTTATTTTGAAATTTTTGTGAAGTTAATTTAGCTTATTCTAAAAAGGTAAAAATAAATATACAGTGTTGAAAAGAGAAAATAGTTATGTTGAAGAGTTGAAGTTATGTGGAACAGTGGAAGATATAAATGGCGTCACCCTGCGTGCGTGTGGGTTGAATGAGGAATAAAACGACGATGAGAGCACTGCTTCAGCTTCAGGTTTTGACAACTCGGCTTTCACTTTCCCCCTCCAACTTTGTTCGCGGCAAAAGCTTATGGTTCGATGCAAATAGGGATAACTCCCAAGTGTAAAGGATATGGTCTTCCACTCCTGTTTGTAAAGGTTTATGCATGCTACTTGTTTGATCAAATTCCTGTGCCACTCATTTTCTCTTTCCCGGCTTCAGTTATTTAAAGGACATACCATAACTACTCTAGTGTTGTTGGGTTGCTGTTTGGTGCATAGCATTTTCCAATGATTATCATTCCTATTTCTCTCAAAACTTCTATTTACTACAGGGAGCCCAAGATGCAAAGAAAGCAAAACTATACTCAAGGATCGGAAAGGAAGTCGTGTCTACGTAAGTCCTTCATATGTTACATCACTTTTATTAATGCTACCAAGTTATTTTAGCAAATTGACCTTCCAATGCCCAGGAATTAATGATGTGAAATAGTTAACCTGATAATCCCTTATCTTTTTTTGGTTTTTCTTTACTTTACTGCAAGTGGCACTGATGCCTGATTTTCCTGAATTTGACCCCAATCCATTCTGTAATTCATATTGGTTCAAACTAGAGGAGTTTGTTACTGTCTTATTTTTCGTTATTGATTATGTTGAATGACAGTGTAAAGAGAGGTGGTCCAAATGTAACATCCAATTCAGTTTTGGCTGCTGTACTTGAGAAAGCCAAGGAGCTTGATGTCCCTAAAGATATTGTTGACCGCAATATCAAGAGAGCTAATGAGAAAGGACAAGAGGCTTATATCGAGAAAGTCTACGAGGTTGGTAGAACATTACTCCTGATTTGATTGCCATGGGGAAACAGATAGGTATGGGACAGGTATTTTTGGGTCCAGTTTTGGGGCTAGGTGGTATAGTATGCATCTCACCTTGTAAGTTGTAACCAAATATGTCATATATATTTCTTAAGCATTAAGTTGTTTGCTCAAGGAGTTTATTGTTGTTTAACCATAATGAGCATGTTTGGATAGGATTTCAAGATGGTGCTTGCACTGTAGAACTTCGTGCTGGGCAGTGGGCATATTTGGATCATCTCCTTTTTCTTAACATGACAGTCATTGTTTTGGGAGAGAAGCATAAATATTCTTGTGTAGATGCACATCATTACAAGGAGTTCACTAATCTTACACAGAAGTAGTTTGTTTGTCCTCTTTTGTAAGATGGCACTGTCATGCTCTTAAGGTAAAGGAAAGAAACCAAATCCATTTTGGATTATTGCATATTACAAATAAATAACATTCAGTTTCCATTGCCATAATTAATTTGGGTTCCTTAACATCTCCATCTGTTTGGGCAGAAGTAAATTGTTACTTTTGTCCATATGGATGTTTGGGCCAAATCAGTTTATAACCCTTCCTCACTTTTAATATCTAAAAAATATTATGAAATAAAATCTGTACTTTTCTTTATTTTATTTTTTAAAAAAAAAGCTACTAAAAAGCCATCTAGGTTCCTAGATGGGGTTGAACTTGGCCCATCTAAGTTACAATCTCTGCTGTTCTGTTTATTTATTCCTTTACAACAAGGAGAGGAGAGCATAAAGTTGTAGCTTGCCTACTAGAATTTATTTTTTTCTTCATTTTGTCAGGTATTATAAAATTGTAGGTTCTTCAGAGAACTATTCATTTATACTATCTAAGCTGTGAGAGGAGGGCATAGATTTTGAGCCTGATAATGGTTCTGAGCTTCTTCCAAATACCCCGATTGAGGTTTGTTTCTAATTTCTATTTGCTACTGTATATGCTATTTCATTTCTTGGATTTTCATTTCTCTTTTCTTTATTCTCCTTTTGGATTCATATAATACACATGTTGACAAGCAAACAATCCAAAATGAGTAAGTTTAATCTGTGATGTGGCAATATGCATGCAATTTCTTAAATGAGTTTGGGAGTTGCCTTTTCCGGATTTACTGTTCTGTTCTTCTGCCTGTATTGCATTTTTAAAATTTTCCATTTGCAGACAAACTTTTCCTTGTTAGGGAAGCTTTCTTGGAGACGATAAATATTATTTCTAACAGTTGTTTTCCAGATTTACATGTTACAAAATCTCCCCTATTATATTTGGGTTTGACTCTTTTAAAGTAAGCAAAGGTAAAGTACGTAATCTCAGTCATCAATGGGAAAATCAACTGTTGATATTTCAACACATGCATTTGTTATGCATCAGCATGTGCACGTAACATGACTGTTGATTTTTTTCATCAATGATTGAGATTTGTTACTTTACCCTCAAGTGAGTTGTTCACTTTGGAGAGCCAGATCCATTATGTTTATCCTAGGCCTTCTTTTTCAATTTCTTGGGAAAGAGGGAAGAAAATTTTAAAATATCAGTGAAGTAAAAACTAAGGAGGAGATTTTAAATTTTTTACATTCATCTCGCCTACCCCAACTTTTCTTCTCTTCGTTCATTATTTCTTCTGCGTAAGTTTTAGAATTTATTACTTGTATCCTTGAACTCTTGTTGTGAATAGACAAATCTTTAGGCAATTAAATGCAATCTCAAACCCTCTTCATACTTTGTAAGGATGAGACTGTTCATCCCATCGGCTGTTTGAGCATGTCTTTGTTGTATATTGAACGGTATCTATAATTTTTATATATCAAAAAACCTGAGTCCGTCATTCTTGAATTTTCAGGTAGATGATGAGGCTATGGACTTGAACAAGGAGCTTATGAGCAAACTACTTGAGCTTGATGATGTTGATGCTGTTTATACAGATCAGAAATAGTAATTTTTATATGTTTTGTTATGTGAATACTCTTTTTCATTTATTTAGATTGAAACCCAAAGGGTTCATTATATACGACTAGTTCTAATACTCTAGAATATTCAACCACTTATTCTAATACTCTAGAATATTCCACAACTAATTCTAATACTCTAAAATATTCCACAACTTTCTAATACTCTAGAATATTCCACAACTATTTCTAATATTCTAGAATATTCTACACTCCCCCTCAAGTTGGGAGATATATATTAATCATACCCAACTTGCTAATCAAATCCTCAAAGGTGGGCTTGTATAATCTTTTGGTAAGAATATCCGCTGTCTGCTCTTTGGTAGGTATATATGACAAGCATACACTACCATCCTCCAATTTTTCTTTGATAAAATGACGATCAACCTCTACATGTTTAGTTCTATCATGGTGAATTGGATTTTGAACAATACTGATTGCAGCCTTATTATCACAATACAATCTGACAGGTAGGGAATAAGAGACCTTCAATTCCTCAAAAAAGTCTTTTTAATCAGATTCTTTCACAAATACGATGTGTTAGAGCCCGAAATTCTGCTTCTGACAACAACTATTTTTTCTTACTTCTCTAGGTCACAAGATTTTCCCAGACATAGGTACAATACCCTGAAGTGGATCTTCGATCCATTGCCAAGCCAGCCCAATATGCATCTGTATAGATTTCAATCAACCTCTTGTGTCCTCTTTGAAAGAACATTCCTCGACCAGGGGTGTTTTTGAGGTACTTGAGGATTCTATAAACTGCACTAAGGTGTTTTTCCTTAGGAGAATGCATGAATTGACTAACCATGCTAACCGCAAATGCAATATCTGGCCGAGTGTGAGATAAATAGATCAACTTTCCCACCAATCTCTGGTACTGCTCTTTGTCAACTTCTTTCCCATCTTCAATTCCCAATTCAATATTAGGATCAATTGGAGTCTCTGCTGGCTTGCACCCAAGCATTCCTGTTTCTTGCAACAGGTCTAGAACATATTTCTTCTGAGTTAAAGAAATTCCTGCCTTACTACGAGCAACCTCCATGCCAAGGAAATATTTGAGAACTCCAAGATCTTTCAGTTCAAACTGGTCAGCTAAACACTGCTTCAAAGAGCTTATCTCCTCACAATCATTTTCTGTGACAATTATGTCATCAACATAAACAATGAGAATGACAATTTTTCCACTATTAGAGTGTTTATAAAATAGAGTGTGACCAGTCTGAGCTTGGAGGAATCTTCTTTTCTTCATAGTTTGGGTAAACTTCTCAAACCACTCTCTAGGGGATTGTTTAAGCCCATAGAGAGACTTCTTCAACTTGCATACTGAACCATCTCCTTTTTCAAAACCAGGTGATGGATCCATATAAACTTCTTCATGTAAATCTCCATTCAAGAAGACATTTTTTACATCTAATTGTTGCAAGGGACAATCAAGGTTGGCAGCAAATGATAGTAGAACTCAGATAGTGTTAAGTTTGGCAACTGGGGCAAATGTTTCTTGATAGTCTATCCCATGAGTCTGAGTGAATCCCTTAACAACCAATCTCGCCTTATACTTGTTGATGTTATTATCTGCATTAAATTTTATTGTGAACACCCACTTGCAACCTATTGTTTTCTTTCCTCTGGGTAATGCTACAGATTCCTAAGTTCCATTCTTTTTTAGTACATTTATTTCTTCAAAAACTGCATTCCTCCATTTTGGGTCATCAAGTGCTTCTTGGATGTTTTTTGGTATTTTTGTATTGTCTAAAATAATGTTGAAAGCACGAAAACCTGGGGATAGCGTTTCATACAAGATATGATGAGAAATAGGGTAAGCAGTACAGGATTTGGTACCTTTTTGAAGAGCAATAGGCAAATTTAGGTTGGCTGCATCGGTGCATTCAGGTATTGGGTTGCTGGAACTAGGTCTCGAGTCAGAATCTTGGCAGTCTAGAGGCTCCTGAAGTGTTTTTTGCCTGCTGTAAATTTTTTCCCATTTACCAGGAGGATCTTCAGTCTCTGGCACAGTAGCTCGCCCTATCTCCTGCACAATAACTCCCCCTGTCTCCAAAGGCAAAGGTAGAACGACAAACTCATTTGATTTATAAGACTTATCTTCATCTACCCCAATAGACTCCCCTTGAAGAGAAGTTGAAGGAAAAAAGGATTGTGTCTCATAAAATGTGAAATCCATAGAAACAAAGACCTTATAGAGAGAAGGTGAGTAACATTTGTAACCCTTTTGATTAGGAGGATATCCTATGAAGACACATCGAATAGACTTAGGATCGAGTTTGGACCTTTGATGGAGAGTAACATGTTCAAAAGCCACACAGTCAAACAACTTGAGAGGAAAGGAAGAATGAGCCCGAAAAAAAGGAAAGGTGTTGGTAAGACAAGATAAAGGGGAATGAAAATTTAGGACACAAGAATGCATCTGATTGATGAGATATGATGCATGCAAGACAACTTTCCCCCATAGATATTTAGGGATATGCATGGTAAACAAAAGAGCTTGAGCAACTTCAAGAAGATGTCTATTTTTTCTTTCAGTCACCCCATTTTGTTGAGGGGTGTTAGGACAAGAACTTTGATGGAGAATACCATGTTGGGTGAGATAGTCTCCAAGAACAGAATTAAAATATTCAGTACCATTGTTAGTTCGAAGAATTTTGATAGAGGTATGGAACTGAGTTTGAATCATAGCATGAAAGTTTTTAAAGGTGGATGCAACATCAAACTTATCCTTTAAAAGATATACCCAATATACCCTAGAATGATCATCAATAAAAGTAATAAACCAATGAGCACCGAAGATATTTTTCTCATGGGTTGGGCCCCATATATCACTATGAATCAAGGTAAATGAAGAATAATCATGACGAACTCTAGGAGGATAAGAAACATGAGGATACTTTGCAAATTGACAAATATCAGAAGAAAAAGAACTGAGTTTTTTATTGATAAATAAGTTTGGGAGGAACTCCTGAAGATAAAAGAAATTTGGGTGTCCTAATCGACGATGCCACAACAACAAAACATTATTACAATCATCAGACAAAGATAATGAGTGGTGCACAAATTTTTTTGTTTCATTAGGATCCTTTTTAAAATAGTAAAGCCCTTCTTCCTCTCTAGCACTGCAAAATTTTCAACCCCGAGTCCTATTCCAGAAAAACACAAGCATCGATCGAGAACTTCGCAACACAATTTAACTTAGATGTAAGTTTGCTGATAGAGATGAGGTTACAAGTAAGAGAGGGAACATGAAGGACTGCGTTCAAAGTAATGAGATCAGAAAGTTTACTGGATCCCTTTCCAGCTATAGTAGAGAAGCTGCCATCGGCTGTTCTTATTCGTGACAGTTGGTAGTAAGGGGTATAAGAACAAAACAAGGTTGCATTACCTGTCATATGATCAGAAGCTCCTGAATCGAGAATCCAACGATTACTACCATTGACATGGAATGTCGTACCTTGTTGAGCAACAAGACTAGTTGCTTCAGCAAATTGAGACATCACCTTCTGGAATTGCTCATACTCAGCCTTGGAGATGAAAACACCATCAAAATTAGAAGAGGCACGAAGCTCCTCACTCGTATTATTAGAAGAGTCCATAAGTCACCTCAAGCCAAAAGAGGGTAGACCCTTTTAAAAAAAAAAATAGGCTTCAGATTTGCACAACGATAACAAGAAAACCTGCTCTTGATATCATATTGTTATGTGAATACTCTTTTTTATTCATTTAGATTGAAACACAAAGAGTTCATTACATACAACTAGTTCTAATACTATAGAATATTCCACAACTAATTTTAATACTTTAGAATATTCCACAACTATTTCTAATATTCTAGAATATTCTACAACTATTTCTAATATTCTAGAATATTCGACAAAAAACTGTTCAGCAGACAACTCAAGCTTATTCTTCGACACCGGCAGTTCCCATCACATTATGTACGGTCTATTTGCAAAATGAAAATAGGCTCTAAAAATTATTGGGGATTCCTCAGGTGAGAAATTTGTGGATCTGACACATGTACTATCGAATCTGTTTCCTTTTTAATTTTTTTTAGGGTGGCCAGAGGAATGCTTTCTCGTAAGGGAATTTCATTTTGAAATTATTTGATTCAAAACCGAGGATATTTAAATCATGTATCGTCTTATATGATAAACTACAAAGTCCAATAATAATAAAACAAAGTAAATCTTGATTCCTTCTGGTTGGGTACGATGATCCCGGAGAAAATTTCTTTGATACCATCTTGAATTTTTCTATACTTTCGTATATAATTGGTCTTATTACGTATGAAGAAGATAGTCAAGGAACTGGTTTTTTGCTCACATATTATTATCATTTTTGCATGTAAACCAAGGTAGGCATTGACTGATGATGTCAGTTAGAAGAGTTGGTTTTGTAGTTATAAATGTGACGCACTCTGGATGTTTATTTGAAATGGCTAAAAAAAAAACATTATTGTTAATGCCAAACTGTTGTATCACGGATCTGATCGTCAAGTTTTGAGAGATTCCTTGTATGAGTCCAAAATATTCTTTAGTTTTCTGACATCTTAACAATATTTTCTAATGGTTAATGCTCTGACCAATGGAACTTGGCCAGATGATGGTGCATCATTTGTTATTTTTAAGAATATACCTTTGTATTACGTGAAATGAAATTATTTTGAATAAGGATTGGTTGTTAGTTGTTACAGAACCGAGAAAAAAAATGAGATTACTCATTGATATAATACATGAAGTACGATGTACAAAATGCTGAGTGGAAGACGACGAATTCCATAATTGCTACTTTATCATACACATACAATACATACATCATGGATCACTATCGCATGAATTCTTAGTATAGTTGCATAATAGTATATATATAGCACTAGAATTAAAAAAAAAAGAAAAAGAGAGAGAATATTGTATAGGTGTAGTGCTTCCAAGCAGTGTTGCGTCGTTTTTTTCTGAGCAGATTTCATATATATGACAACACAATCTTGAGTGATAGAATAGAGTACGTTACTCTTTTGGAACCCAGCATCCATGCAACCCATATGGAAGTCCATAGGGGAATTTGGCCCTAGCAATCTCTTCAAAGGTGGAACCATCTAACAGCAACGCATATCCTTCTCCATTTTTCTCACTGACAATGGAGATTACCACGCCTGGCATATGAGAGAAAAAACAGGTTAGAAGCTGTAGGCCAAGTGTATTGAAGAAAAAGAAAGCATAATGCTTGAATTAAAGGATCGAGTTCTACCATCATCTTCCTCTGTTGCTCCTGGTCGTGCCACAAAGAAGGGTTCTGAGGGCACAGCACCTTCTTCATGCCAGTTCTTAGCCTTCTTCAATTCAAAATCAAGCTGCACATATATTCCATACAAAAGCACATTCAACTAAATATATATATGTGGGAATCCAAATATATTTCTGACAGAAAATTTTAAAAAAACTGAAATATAAATCAAACCTTGGTGAGGGTGTTGGGAAAATTACATGGTCGCTGTGCTCCACAAGCATATGCATATCTATATTTCTTCCCTAAATAATTAGGGTTTATGCTGCACATGTCCATGCCTCTCCCATGTTCATTTGGCTCCAATGCTGCCTCTAATGTTCCATATGGACTTCCATCCAGTGGTATTCTGAACCGACCAACCCTGTCAATCAATATAAAACAAACCATGATTTTATACTATTTTCTTTCATACATAGAAGTCAATCGTATTTATTATATATGGTCATTTAGAAAAGGCAAAGACATTTATATATCAACATCAATTACCTAGCATCAGGTAGAACATCTTCACCATCAAATGAACGAAGGTTCTGTAACCTTAGCCTATCAAGAATGGTAGTATCGGAATTATGCTCACAACAGTCGGCAATAATCGCCGTCACCCTCCCATCTTCATCTTGCTCCTCATACGCATTTATGAAATGGAAAGTAACAAACAGAGGCACTTCCACACTTGCCACCTTTCCAAATCACACATCCATCATTAATATTAAGTCCATAACATAAAGATTAATAAGTGAAACAAACAAACACCATATCAATATATATGTGCAAAAACTTATAGCTAGTACGTTACACTCTCAATCAGCAAAATAAAACTTTGCATTAAAACTCAACATATATAGAATACTAGAATAAATTAAATTTCAATTATGAACGAAGAACAATACCAAAGTTTTGTCCTATCAATATACATAATCATATATGTTAATTAGAGATAGAGAGAGATGAGTAATTAACATACAATTTTCCCACTAGTCTTGCACATGACATGCATAAAAGCTTTGGACTCAGGGTGCCACTCAAACTTGTACAAGGGAGTAGGCTCAGCCTTGAGCAAGTTCTGAGCACAATACCTCAATGGCATTTCAGGCACAATAACATAGTGTTCAGTAACAGGAAAAGAATGAACCCAACCAGGTGCAGGACCACCACTACAATTGACCCTTCCAATGACCCTTCTCTCATTGGTGCCGGGCTCCATCCTCACCACAAGGTACCCTGCTCTCACCAAATCAGGCAACAACGTCAAAAACTCGTTATCCGTCACAATGGGGTGTGCAGAGTGAATAAGACCCCCCAATGAGTCACTGAACTCAAACTTCCCCACTGTCTCCAGCGTCTCAGGGTCTATCACTATGGACCCTTTCTGAGTCTCCGTCAGGCACACCACCCTGCCGTCGCCAAGCTTCACCACGCCGGTGTTCGCATTGTCGGTCAACGACGCGCCGGAGAACAGGCTCGCCAGCTCCCCCACGTAGGCCAGGAAATTCGCCGCCTTAGGCACCTCGGAGAACTCCCGGTAACATACCTTCTTGTTCTTCTTCGCCGCCTGGTACGCCTCCGACTCAATCTGCCGGTGCCCGGCGACTAACCGCCCGTTCTGGAAACCGAGCCTCACCAGCGTGGCGTAACCGTCGAATAGGTGCCGGAAGTTGTAGTCCCCTATGTGCCACATGCCCGGACCATTCCTTAGGTACGTTCCTTTCTGCATGTAATTATTCATATTTATACAACATTTTTTTTTCTATTTTCGTACTATCATATAATATTATATCAGCATGCTATATAGTGTGAATTTTTTCTCACGAAAGAAATACGAATCTACTTGCTTAAATATTATTGGATAGATATTCAACTTTTTTTTATAAAAAAAACTAGGCTTTTGACACAATTCAGGAGGTAGTTATAATATAGAAAATTCATGCAGTACGAATTCGCATAAAATAGTATTTTCCATATTATATTTTAATTTATTCATTCTTTCTCGCTCTTAATTGTATAATTAGTTGTATAAATAAAATTTTCCTTTAACTATTATAAATTTGTTTCCACCATGTATGCTGTTCATTTTGCATATCTATACATGTTATTTGTATACGGCGAAAATCATGTCGAAGTAAACAAACAAACGGAAAAAAATAGGTTAGTATATGTTACGGAAACAATATTTGGGCCTAATTGAGAGGTCCAATTGATGTTAGAGATAGTGCTGGTTTATTGAACGTGGAACGTGACTAAGTCGTGGTTGGCAGTTGAAGATACGCCGCGAGCGGAGGCCGATATTCTCGGAGGCAGTTCATGTAACAACTACAAGATAAGCTGCTTATAAATATTCAGTGGTTACAGTCAAAAAGGTACACACATTCTGACTCTATCTCTTTTAATTACACAGAGCACACACCTCACATCCATTGGTGGTGTATTTCTCTGTGATCAATCACTTCGAGATATCATTCTCCATTGATATCCTTAAAGTAGTGGAATTAAAATTGATCCAAAAGCAATCATTCCAGTACTTCAGTACTGTACATTTGTGTTTTGGAATCAATCAGAAGAGTATACTTAATTAATTTTCCTAGTTAGATATACTACCGTTATTTTATACTTTATAGTCAACAAAATGATCGACTGTACCTGATGATACATGTGGTTGTATGCATCTGGTATCATGGAATATATCCGACGACTAATGATGAGGTTTCATATTCGAAGATCCTTTGATGTTGTATATATTAATTATTTATACGAGTTTGCGTGTTTATAGTCGGAGTTGATCAAAATATTAAGATATAAAATATTTTTGACACATACTTTATTATTAATCATATATCATATGTATTTAGTTTCAATTAATTATAATACACTCTTATAATATTTTTAATAATAAATTTTAAATTCAGATCTTAAACTATTTTTTGATGGATCTCAAAATCTTTTTACTTTTCTTTAATAGTAAATTTCATTTTAAAATCTTAGATAACTTTTAAATATTTTTTTAACAAGAAATCATTTGCTGTTAGATAAAAGAGGAAAAAAGATTATTTTTCTGAACATTGTATATATTTTCAGAATTCTTCTATAAAAATTTATTCTTTATGTTAAAGATCTATTTACCTCATTTATTAGAAGATATAGTATAAATCAACTCTTTAACTCATCATCCTTACATGTGATACTAAAGATTCTCTTTTTCGTTTTTCATTCTCTAACCTTATAATATGACCAACAACCTATACTACACGTCGAATCAATAGTTATATTGATTCCTATTATTATTTTTGTAATTTATAATGGACGGAGTAGCTCCCGAAAAAAAACAAGAATTCCTTTTGTTTTGAGACAAGAAGATTTCTTGTTCTTTTTCACCTTGCTTTGGTATTTTCTATGGTAACTCAAGTAATTAATTTAATAAAGTTAGTAAGATTATCTTTAAAAATTATGCATAAAGACATCGATGGTAAATATGGGATAATTTGTTTGATGACCATTGAAGTATAAAGACTTACGGGTGGCCTAGTGTGTGAGTTAAGGAAGAAGGAAAGGATAGAGAAATTGTGGGTACAAATTTTTTTACTAACTAAAACTTAGACGAACAAGAAACAACTAAGTCGATAAAAAAAATGAAGACTTACCAGCCATAATGGAATTTTTCCTTGAACTTGTAACTCTCCTTCCCATCTCTCTTGCGGGATACTAGTCCATGCAACGTGGTGGTGGTGGCGGCAGTCGTCGGCGGTGGTTCCTGGCCGTTCCTCCGGTGTTGGTGGTGCAATCACAGGTAATGATGGACTTGCAACATTTGCCTTGGTGAAGTCTCGGAGATTAATACCGTGTTGCCCTTTGTAGATGATGCCTTTATTTCGAAGAGAAATATTGTTGTCAGGCATGTGAGGAACAAGCATAGTTGGGCATGAAATGGAGTTTCTGATTGAAGACAAGGTGGTGAAAGCCATGATCGAAGTGGAATATCTGAGGTGTTGCTAATTAATAATGGAATTGGAGAAAGAGTAGAGTTACTTGAAGAAGAAAATGGAAGGTGTGTTTAATTTGCTTTGAAGCCGTTGTAGTTTAGAGTGAGGAGGGGAAGTGATGCATTTATAGGACATGAATTGATTTGTGAACATGTAATTTGCTTTGTGGGAATCTTAGATTGGTGGAATTCCTTCTCACTACGTACGGGACATGCCTTGTTTTGTCTCCAGTCCTTACTTTGATATGTTAATTTATATGTATTTTTATTGATTTCGCCCAAGTATACCAAGACAGTCAATATATTATAATTAAACTAGTACTTTTCAATTTTGAAGTACCCATCAAAGTTCAAATAGCTTAGCAATTAGTTTATTTTTTTATATTAATTTCGCTTTTAATTCTTATAGTTTGCATTAGGTGTCATATTGGTCCTTTAAGGTTTTTTTATATTAATTAAGTTTCTCTAATTTTAAAATTAAACAATTTTTTATTAACTTTTTTAATAAACCCTCAAACTCTCATGTTATTCTTTTTTTTATAAATTAAATTAATTAAGCTGTTTTAAGCTTTTTTTCTACTTAAAACCCACTAATCAAAATATCAAATTACATTCAAAATAAAAAGTCTCCAAGTTTTCCTCTTTAATTCTAATACGCATCTTACAAAAATCATTCAATTTTTTCTCCAAATCTTTCACTAAAATCCCAAGTTTTAAACTTTTAAATATTTCACCAACATTAAGATTAAGATGATATAGTGAAACTAAATTCAAATTTCTTGAGTAAAATTTCGGATTCTAACTTTGTGAGTGAAAAAAAAAAATGACTGAAAGAAAGAGATTATTTGGTGACAACTAAATTCTTCTACAAAGATTAGTTATTAATATAATATTTTAAATTTTTTATTGTTTAAAAATAATATGTTTCAAGGATAAAATATATTTTTAGTCTCTATATTTTTTTTATTGAATCTTGTTTTTAGTTTCTAAATTTTTATATTGTGAAATTTAGTTCTCAAACTTTATAAAAAAAGTGTTTAGTCAATGGGCTTATTCCACTTTTCTGCATGTTTTTTAACTTCAAGTTGTGAGGAGAGATTTAAAACGTAATTTTTATGAGTTCAAGGATTAAATTGTAAGATATGAAAATTTGAGGAATAAAAATAAGATTAAAAAAAAAGTATAGAGATTTAAAATATATTTTATCCTATTTTTAATCTTAGCAAGGAACTAAAAACATATTTTTTTGCTAAATATAAAAATTAAAATAAAGAATTAACTAAAGACTAAAATACCACTAATTGTGTAGATCAATTGACTCAGAATTATTTTAATTTAATGTAAAATCTCATGTTCACATAATAAATATCAAATTATGTTAAATATTTGAAGGAAAAACTTTTTATATTTATAATAATAGAAAATACTTATAGTCTGTATATAAAAAAAGACTAAAATAAAAGGTACATATAATTTAGAGATAACGTACACCTATCAAAATTTTGAATACGAAATCAGAAAATAAACTTTATCCCATGTATGCTATGCATGTCTAAGTCGCCTTTAGTCCGTTTTTTAGATTTGTTCAAAAAGATCCGTCTCCATAAATAAATGTAACTTCAGTGACCTTGAAATTCTCTATAAGCGTTGACATCGATTTCAAATTTATTTTTGGCTACATATCAGACAAAGGAATTCAACAACAACAATAAGATTTTTGTGTACACAATAAAAAATAAAAACATATATAAACACATCTTTTTATATTCACTACTTATTAGTTCAACAACTCACTTTTTATCAAATATTTGTAAAAACAATCATAACAACTCATTTTTTATCAAATACTTGTAAAAACAATCATAGCATATGCATACTGTTAGTTAAATAAATTGTTTATCTCAAATTTATGAGTTTTATAATATTACATAAATTTAAAAGTTTTACATAAAAATTTATTATATTATTAAAATTGTTAAAATGAGTGTTTAATTTTTTTCCAGTTTTTTATGAATTCTTGACCTGAAAAGTACCAATTTATTGTTAAAAAATTGTTATACAATTGCTTAGTTATCATCAATAATGGGATTCGAACTCATATTCTTGTGGAATGAGTCTAATTCTTACTAACTAAATCAATCTTTATTGGACGTTGCTTGATTATATAAACAAGAGTGTTTTGTGTAAAAAAGTCACAATAAATGCTTCAACAACAAATTTTATTAAATAATGTGTCTGATTTTTTTAAGCAAATATAATGCATTGTAATGCTCTAAATTTTTAAGATGGATTATCAACTTTCAATTAGTAATTCTTCTAAAAAACAACTTTCAATTAATAACTTTCAAATAACTTAATTTAATCTTCATCTTTTGTTTATCTATTGTAACTAAAAAATATATTCAGCTTTTGGCTAATGGGTAACTTTTTTCCTTCCAAACATAGCCTAAGCCTTAGAAATAAACATCTGAAGCCTAAAATAAGGAAATTATCAGCTAATTGTAAAATACAGTGTTTCAGTAACTAGTCAAGTAAAATGAAATAACATGGACCTTATGAATTAAATAATTTGAGATATACTGTTAATCCATCGATCTTTCAATTCGTAGCTAGCTATTGATTCCTTTTCCATGATCAAATTTATAATGTGTGAACGTAGGATGGCATGTAGCCTCGAGAGGTGCATGTTACGCTTAATGCATCAATTCTTTCTTTGACCTTGAAATTTGATCGTACCAAAACTTACCACGTTTGTCTTTATGCATAATTAATATAGAATCTAATCCTCTCAAAATCAAACATGTAATTATGCTTGTGCTGTTGGCAATTAAAGAAAATTGGACATCTTTGCAACTCTAATTACTTTGACCTCAACACGGAGCACTGCAAAATTAACTTATGGTTTAATTTCTTTCAATTTTCCTACTCATTTTCATTTAATTCCTGCAAAAAATATGAAACAATGACACCTAGTTATGTGTATATTCATAGGCAATTCCATTTGGTCTAGCTGACCACTGCATTTTATCTCGAAACATTATGAATCTGTAGTGATTCTCTTAGAGAAGTTAATTAATTTGTACAAAATATTTTTCCATCTAGCTAATGTGATGGATAGAATTGGCTACAATTTGGTCGCTATACAAAAAATACCCTTAACCTCATTTTGAATTAATTTTAAGAATATAATTTGACCACTGTTATTCAAACCAAAATATGAAATCAAATTAAAAACGAGAAAAACAAAGATGAAGCAAATTGTGGCAACACCATCGATGATGATGAATTGGGAAACGTAATATATATATTGCCGTCCAAAGTGGAGGTGAAATAACTTAAGTCTTAAGAGGTGCAGCGGTCGTTGGGGCATTTCAATAGGAGAGCAAATAATGATGTTCTCAAAGAATGAAGTATAATTATACACATTATCACTTTTTCATTATTAGAGTTTATTATTTAATGTACATGATCGGTGTTAATTCGTTACATAGTTCATACCTCTTTTGGAAAGTGGGAAACGCTCATTGTGCCACTTGCGATTTAGTACAGAAATATTTTTAGTTTATAGGTTGACCTGCATGGTTGTGCAATCTGGGTCCGCATGTTGGCCACTCAATCTTCTTTCATGTCAGCAATCCTTAAATCCATTAACACTCTGCTTCACACAAACACAAACACGTGTTTCTTAATGGTACCAGATTTCAGTAACTCCCTATATGCTGGCTTAAGCTAAATGTTTTCACCAGGGAAATTGCTAACTTCTAGCTATCTAGCCATTCAGCCTTCTGCCCAAACCCAACCATGCAGAATGTGTTTTGAATTTTCGTTTGAAATCCTATAAACGAAAATTTGCACGTTTCAAAACAATAAATATAGGAGTAACTTTCTTGTTAATTCGGTGAGAATGTAGGTTACGTACGTTGAACGTAACTCTTTGTCATTACACACTCTCGCAGTATTATTGTTCCGGCTTTAAGTCAATTAATTATCAGCAAAATTTCACCATAATGACACAGTTTATGAAAATTTACACCTCAACCATCAGCTAATCTTATATTAAAGTCAAACTCAACCTACTTTATTAAATGTTCTGTTGATGAAGGTCGGCCTTAGTTTTCTCTTTACCACTGTTACTCTCTTTTTATAATTCTTGTTATTTTTTTTGAGATATTTTTGTGTGGACATAAACTTAACACCTCACTCTTACACACAATTAATAGAAAATTGACAGATAAAAAATATTTATCATTTATTAAATTCAACAAAAATAATAATAATTTATTGATAGATTTTATTAAAAAATCATAAAATAAGATTTTTAAACATTTATTTTTAATTTATTTGCGCAGACGTCAAGTTCTCAACTAAAATGTCATAACCTTTGCATAATATATATATCCGAGAATAAATAAATTGCATCACCAATTTACCCACTTTATGCAATGCTCTTTCTTAATTAAACGTCTAAGTTTGCAATTGGTGGAGTTGTTTTGGATAGAGAGAATGTGAAGACCTCTGTAATTGCTTGGGTCTCTTCATGTCATGTTTGATTCCCACAACAGTCAATCCATAATGTAGAATTTCTGCTCCAAGTGTATGTGGCAGACAAAATTAGGTTTTTCCCACAACGAAGAACAGTTAAGTTTTTATTTAGAACACGATTATATATTATAATCAGTGGGTCAGCCTCCAAAACCAACAATCAAATAATGTGGGCGGTGCTGATGTGCACTGACGCAGCCACCCACGTTCTGCATTCTCAGCTTGTCTTAAGAATATATATATATATATATATATATATATATGGGTTAATTTTCCTAATGATGATTAACGTGTGGTGTGCAAGTGCAACTTAATTATTTTTTTTTCTTCATTATTTAGAATTAGACCTTTAAGAGTGTTTTTAATGCAAAATCTTGAATTCAAAGATATGATCTTCATTAGATCTCCCAATAAAAAAGTTGAAGAAATATCTAATATAGAGGATGCATTCTTATAGAATATCTATTAAGATATGCACATTGTTCAAAAAAAATAATAATTTTTTTTTCTCTCTCCGTAATATCTAAAAATGAGATCTACCAATTAAAAAAAATGAAAAAAAATCTTAAAAGATCGTTAATTTTATGTGATACTATGTACAGTGGTGGATCTAGGACCCCGGGTCAATGAGGATAATTTTTTGAAAAAAATAAAAATTAATAATTATCATTATCATAAGAGTAAAAAGTAGTGAAGAGAAGAAAAAATTAAATTTTTAAGTTAAATATTTAAATAAAAATTGAGAATAATGGGTTCAAATATATAAAATTAAAGAATATAAAACATGAAAATATAAAAATATGAGAATAATGAATTTAAATATATAACATTAGGAGAACAAAATATAAAAATATTATATAATTATATGTAATTTTTTAAAATAAGACCTCATTTAATATAAATCTGTCACTAATTAAGAATCTACTAAAAAGTAGTCTAAAATTTCAATTTAAGATAAGAGATCCATTGACAAAGATGCTCGTGAATATTGCTTTCCCAATTAAATTAGCTAGATACCATCAATAAAGTAACCCATGTGGTTCAATCATTCCATTTTTCCAAAACAAATTATTAAGTTGGCAGAGATGAAAATTTATTCTTAAACAAAACAAAAGTGCCACTATTGGTATACGTAGTTCTGTTCAGGTGCGGATATTCCTTTTTTGTTTATTTTATTTTAATTTTTAGTTAAAGAACACGTACCTAATCAAGGAGGAGATGCCACGCTTCCAGAGTCTCCATGTACACCGGAATGCTTTTAAACATTTTCTGGTTTAACATCTTGTGGATTCGATAATGACCCCTTGGACTTGCTCATACTTGCATGAAGAACAGTTTCACCATTCATTATTGACTAATTCCCTAGTAATGTTGCCCCTTTGCTTTGAAATTTGAATTGTCATAATTACTTTTTCTTGTAAAATTTAATTCCATTCACAGGTGGTGGTGTTTTTTTTCGGTAAATATTTTTTTTTCTTTTATCAATCAATATTAATTATTAATTTATATATCTGTCGTTAATGGTGTTGCTGTTTGAGTAGTATATAATACTATTACGTACTCGCTAATTGAATTAGATTAATTTCTTTTGGAGATCGGAAACTTAGCTTGTTCAGTTTATTTGATTTTCACATGTTATTATTTAATTGATTTGATTCACATATAATCAAATAATTATTTCAATACAATTATGATCTAAATCATTGGAGATTGAGTTAATTTTTCAGATTAAAAAAATACACAAACTTTTCATATCTCATTAAAATATAATTTTGATTTTTAAAAAAGTCCAAGAATCAAAATAAAAGTATAAAATTTTAAATGTAAGGCTAATCTAATTACAAATCCTATCCTATAACATATGTCTAAATCTAATATCCATATAACAGAACGTGAAGTTATTATGTCACTGTATTTTTTGTTAGAACGTCATTTTTATTTATTATATAACATTATACATATGATGATATTTGATTATTCATTGAAAAGTCGTTGTATGCATGAACGAGAATACATGAAATGTCTAAACATAGATAAGTTTTTTGTTATGGTTAATTCATATTGATCATATTGTAACTAGAATTAGCTTAATTAGTTTAGTTAGATACTCTTGTAATCAACTATATAACTTGTATTAACAAACCCTCTTGTAAGTTAATTTTGATTCTATGCTAATTCTACTTTCCTTATGCAGCTTCTTCTGCAAGTTTTCTTTCATCTATGGCAGACATGGATTCAATTATGGTATTAGAGCTCTGTGCAATTTATTGTCCTTAATCTTCCATCTTTGTTAAATTTCTTTCTCTCATTATGCTTCATTATGAGTAGCAACAAATATAACAAGATCAATCATTAAACATTTACAGCCCCTAGTATCTACATCCAGGACAAAATCCTGCAACAGCAATAGTTTCTCCAGTACTCGATTCATCAAATTATAATTCATGGAGTCGATTAATGCTAACTGCATTGAGTGCGAAAAATAAAGTTGAATTTGTTGATGGTTCGATTCAAGGATATGCATCAAATCATCATCTTCACTCAGCTTGGAAAAGGTATAATAATATGGTGGTTTCTTGGATCATTCATTCAGTATTACCTTCGATCAGACAAAGCATTCTCTGAATAGACGCTGCACGACACATATGGAAGGATTTGAAGTTGAGATATTCACAAGATGATTTGTTAAGAATCTCATAATTGCAACAGGATATGACATCCATCAGACAAGGTGATAAAACGATAATTGATTATTTTACAAGATTGTGTATTATTTGGGATTAATTAGAAAGTTATTGGCCTGATCCAGTTTGTACATGCAATCCAAAATTTACATGTGATGCTCTTGTTAGTGTTATGGAAAGAAAGAAGCAAGATCGAGTTATCGTTAATATGATACTTTTTCAGAATAGCTATTCCGTAATATAGTTTTTTATATTCTGGAATACTTATTCCAGAGTAGGTTTTCAAAATATTTACCCTATTTTGGAATAGTTATTCTAGAACACAAAAATCATGTTCTAAAATAGCTATTCCTGAATAGGATAAGAATTCTAGAAACCTACTCCATAATAGGTATTCTAGAATAGAAAAACTATATTCCAAAATGACTATGTTGGAAAAGTATCCTGTTCCAAAATAGCCAATCCAAAATGGAGATGTCAAGTAAAGGGGTATTTTTGTGCATTACAGTGTTTTCGGAGGTGCAGGATGCCAAATGGGAGAGGTGCAGCATATAAATGCCATGAATCTGCTCTCAGTTTTTGGCCCAAACAGCTGATTCTAGAGACTAAGAGAAAGTTGGGCCCATTATTTCGGGCTTCAGTTCTTTTGCCGATGCTATTTCTTTTCTCTTTCGACCAAAAGCATTGAAGATAGAGTGAAGACCAAGTTTATCATGTCACTTTTTATGTTAGAGCCTTATTTTATTCATTCATATCGATATTAATATCGGTCCGTGTGAATAAATTTAAAAAAAATGTAAATTGTCATGATAAACGTTATTCTCTATCTGTTTTTCAAGCTGCTTTTTTCTTTTATAAAAATGGAACAGATATAATGCTTTCTTCCAAAATGGTGAGGCTAATAAAAAACAAACCAATATTATATGCTAATGAAGGTTTATATTCCACAGTTATATAGCCCTGAGTTCTCTCACCCAAACGCTCGATTGATGCATAGTTTTGTGCTTGTTTCATGGCTAGCTCCCAAGCTCATTCTTTTGTTTAACAAGTAAAAGCGACAAAAATATGGACCGAAAATAAAAAGCCACGAAAACAAAGAGGCTTAAATGTAATTTTAATTTATCTATTTTACTCTATCTATAATTTTGATTCAATTATTTTAAAATTGAGATATTTGATTATTTTATTTTAAAAAATTCACAATTACGATCTTCTTATTTCAAAATACAAATATTTGGTTCCTATATTTGAGAAAATCTACAATTCTTATTCTAGAAAATCCATAATTTTAATTTAATATTTAATGTTGTCTATTTTATTTCTTTTATTTTTTATTTTATAATTACTTAAATCATTTCTTGAGGATATTTTAAATGAACATGTTAGATTTAGCATTTAATTAGACAAAAAATATAGATAAAATTGAGAATTTGACCAAAATTAAAAAAATGACTAAATGTCTTTATTTTAAAATAAAATATCAAAATGAAAAAAATTAAAACAAAAAAACCTATATCTTAATTTTAAAATAAAAAAGCCAAAATTATATATCAAACCAAATAAAAAAAAAACCACAATTGCATTTAATCCAAACAAATATTATAAGCAATGTCATCTATATAACCCATTTAACCACTAGGGCCTAGACTCAAACCTGAGTCCCACCTACACTGGGTTATTCATACGGGTTTGTGAACTGTGCTTTGGTCAAAATATGGAGGATTTATTTTTCCTCCACAACTAAGTATTCTCCCTAGGAAGCAGTATAGTTCAAGGTATCCGGACATTAAATATGTGAACATCTCTTTTTAACAAAGATTTGATCTTTGGTCGTTACACACGTAATGAGAAATTAACCCCTTTTATTATATCTAATTTCCTTTGGTTTGGAGTCCTTTGCTAACTTTGGTTTGATTTCATCAACTGACCCTTTGGCCTGGTGTATAAATGCGTAGAGATTGTAGTGCTATCAACAGTCATTGTCATTTTAAGATTTTTCTCTGATTTCCTTTGATTAATTTTTTTTTTTATTTGGTGAACTCCTTTGATTAATTATTTGAATTGTCTTTCTAAAATACGGAGGGAAAATAAGTGCAGTAGTAATAGAAAACAGTAATTATGTTGTCGGTTTTGCGAATTTATGGAAGATCCATCTTGTTTAAGTGGCAATCAAATTTAATGTCAAAAAAAATTATTCATTACAAATTTTAATTATAATACAATTTATATATTAAAAATTAGATAAATAAATTTATTTATCATAAATTTTAGTTATACAAAATAAAAATTTATCCTGTAGTTATTATTGAATTCCCGGACTCTCTGACTATGGACTTCTAGACTATTAATCTAAAAACGGTCTGTGTATAAGTTTAAACAATAAACAGCAATAAAAAAATATAATTATTTTAATAAAATATTGTTATTAGTTTTGTTTTTAAAATATTGTTATTAATTTTAAAAATGCCATACCTTGAAAGATAAGGAGTTTATATACATGAAGGGCATGAAAACTTGTGAATTTTCTTTGGCACAGTTACATGACTACTTCTCAGCAAATCTGACATTATGATTATGGTAAAGCACCAAAACCTTAATTATACGATGATGGTACTGTAAATGAAAAGAATAAGAAAACAATGGGTACCAGAGCAAACACCATTCGTGCCTCTGGCTCACTCACCATGCACAGACAACAAAAATACGAAAGACAACACTTTTGGAAACAGTGTTTAAAGCTATATATGCAGTTTGTTTGATCTGGGCCTCTGTGTCTACAACGATCCTTTCACTCCGGTGCTGTGGAAAATTTATATATATGATAATACATACATGGACGCATTAATTACTTATTGGTCTGTATGATACTGATTTACCTTATTTTAAAATTTGAATTTTATAAATAAAAAATATAATTAAAAATTAAAATTCTACTGAAAATAATTTTTAATTATAAAGATTAGTCATAATAATACACCGTATATACTAATGTCATGATCCAAAAATAATAATATATGAATCCATAAATTCTCCAAGACGTGAACAAATTATTCTTAATATAAATGTATTTTCTGTTTCGAACATCAGCTAGAAGAATTTGGTATCAAATGATACCAAAACCTTTATTGAATTATTCATTTTTCTTAACTGCTTAAATATTTAAACCAATTGAATTGAAGATTGAGTTGTTTCATCAGTACTAGCATAGTAACATGCCATACCTTTTTGGGTGAAGGTGTGAAATAAATCCAAGAGAATGTGTACGAAAACTGTCATACCTTAAGAATACAACTGCATTTAATGAAAAACAATACCTTAACTATTCAGTCATATCAGTGTATTGAAAATTAAGGCACTCGTCATTTTTTAAATATAAATTTATCATTCTGATTTATCATCATAATTGGAATCACAACAAATAGAAAATATATACATTATTGTCACCTAAACACTATATATTTTTAAAAGAATATATGATTGCAAAATATTGAATTGGTGATTAAATTAATTGAACGTACAAAGAATTGCCTTTAATCT
This sequence comes from Glycine tomentella, assembly GCA_007407185.1. Lineage (NCBI taxonomy): Eukaryota > Viridiplantae > Streptophyta > Magnoliopsida > Fabales > Fabaceae > Glycine > Glycine tomentella. The sequence goes on along the minus strand of PYAF01002518.1, from coordinate 2,240,099 downwards.
ACATCATTTTTTATAAGTTAAAAATATTATTAATATGAGAATACAGGAGATACTTTAATAAGTAGCTATCACAATTTCATCAAAACTCACAAGAAATTTCAAATTAATTTGTACACTTCAAGATATTAACACACCAACCAAAGAAAAAAATAACACGTCTCTCCAATTTTGATGTGAACCATGAACAAGATTTAATCTTAATATCCAGCAACCTAACCAAATTAAATTACTTGTACATGAATATGATAATATTTCTCATCAGTTATAAGGACAAAATAACTGCATGCCTGAATGATTATCCTACCTTTTTGACTATTTTCCCCGAAAGCAAAATGGTAATTGGAATTTTAAAGGAGAACTGTGTGAACACCTCATCATGCGTATATAGAATAAGCAAAGCTGGAGGACATACCTGCAATTAAACAACAAGAGATGTATGTTCAGCTTGATTAGGAAAAAAAAAAATATATATATATATATATACAAGACTAATAATCTTGTTGGACAACAAGCACCGTTTTTTAAGACTAATTTAGCCTTGCACGGAATCTGGCTCAACAACCCCAGACATAAGAACACTAATTAACATTTTTGAAAGAAGCTACGCATTTCCAAAAATTCTTAGAAATATAACTACTATCTTAGGATGATAAGTTCCCAACAATCAGAGAGAATTGTCCTCACACTATTATTGTTGGGAAGAAGACCCTTAAGACTATTAATCTATTATTTCTTGCCCAGCGACACTGTTTTCACACCTAATCCTTTTCTTCGAACTACAATGAAACCAATCAACATTTAATTATAACTTCATGCAAAAATCCCTTCACCATGATGATGAACAATTTTTTATCATTCAATCCAACATGAGATTCAAGAAAGGAGTCTAGAAAGACCTTCAGCAGATATCAATTTAAAGATCGACTATATATGCTTGGTCCATTGAAGTTTTGTCTATTCTTTTAGTAGTGATTCTAGACACTTACCTTATTGACGTGGGGTTAAGGGAGTGTCCCTCTATAAAGTGATTTGCATACCTCCTACCTATGCATGAACTTCATCGCTAATTTGTCCTGAAACCGAACATATATATTCAAACATTATGTCGGACATATATTGATCTAGAAAATCCTTCTAAACCTAAATTCGTGACTTAACCGGGAGGGTACAGTACTGACATTCAACTTTCCATATCTACATCTTAAGACTCTTACCACAATGTATTTCTTGTCATAAACAACATCCATCTTCATTTAGCTAACTTGTTAAAGATTAAACACTTCAGACTTTTAACATAGACATTTTTTGGTTTGTCTTGCAAACAATATCCTAACAATAATTTGTGTTATCTTTTTATTGTCTGCATCTTGCCCCCATATAAACTCTTTAAATCCCAATCAAAAATTTTAAAATTTTACCTTAAATTTAAGTCAAATTAGCCCTTTAGAAATTGGCTTGAAGATCAATTATGTCTGTTTCATTCAGTTCAATGCATGTCTTGTCTTATACTAAGCAAATGCAAAGTTAATAATGAATCTCAAGATGAGTACTCCTATGGTGAGTTACATCTATTCAATTCCTTAGTGTTTTCTTTCCAAGCGAACGATTGTAATTGTCAAGAATTGTGACGAGATATAAGTGTATTTAAAAAAGTGTGTCAAAAGACGCTCCTAACATTTCTCAATCAGAGATGTAAGATTGGACCTTAGGTTAGCCTAATTTTCAAAAGGTACAAAATAATTTAATTACTTCTTTGTAGTTATATAAATTTACATTTTAGTCTACGTTTATTCTTAAAAATTATTCATTTTAGTGCTTACACATACATACTATTTTGTAAAATTATTGAGACTAACGGAGTAATTAAAACTTCCATAATTAAATAAATATGATTAAGAAAATTTCAATGGAATTGTGTTCGAATATTATATCAACCTCAATTTATATTTTAAAACGAATAATTCAATCTCAAATTATGATTTACAAATTAGAATTCGGAAATATTTTATGTTGTTTAAAAAAAATCCCTTTTTTCATCACTTCACTTGATCATAGCCAAATAATTAGGGTTTTGTCTTCAAATTGAAATAGTCAATTCCGAATCAAATGAAATTAGTATTATTTTTGTTTTATTGGAATTCGAAACCTCAATTTTCTTTCCTGTCGTACGAACAAAGTATTCAATCCCACAAAGACCAAGCAATCAAAAGGGCCACAACTTGACTCACTGCTTCCTCGATCTTATTATTTTCATGATCCGACGGATAAGAGCTGTTTGATTATTTCAAGATGCTGCATCTGGTTATTGACATGCACCATCACAATCATGAACCGTGACGCACCATGCATGCATTCTCATCATATAGTGGAACCCAGTTGGAGTCTGCGCCCTACATTGCCTTCCAAGTCTCTTTCACAAAAAAGTTGAAAACAAATATCCCTCCTTCATTCAATACTATGCTGACACTTGTCCGAATATCTATAAAAAAAAATATTTAATATAATACATAATAATTAAATAGTTCCTTTTATAGTTTTTTCAACCGCCTTAGAGCATTTCCAACGCAGAGTGCTTCAAGCGTTCTCCAAGTGTTCCTAAATCCTAACATAAAGAACCCGTTCTGTGAAGAAATCTTGCACTATAGTGTGCTTGCGTGGCGGAACGGTTTCGTAAAAAATGACACGCGTTTCTTATATAAGGAATTGAAACTTACAAATAAAATAATATTATCAACAACAACTACCCGTAAAAAAAGAAGGGAAAGCAACAAACCAGAGGTCGCGCACATGGAGGAAGAGACCGCGACGGTGGTGCCGTTCGGAAGAGGCAGCGCATGGAGGAAAGGCAATGCACCACATGAGGTTGAGGCCGTGTGGAGGTGGAGGTTGTGGGCAGAGGAAGCCGCTGCACGAGGAATACGGTGTGTGAGGAAGACGACGCGTGTGTGGGAAGCACAAAAATAAGAGAGAAAGAAGAGAAATAAATGTGTGGGTTGTGGATGTAGAGAGGTGAGTGGAGAGGATAATGAGAGGAGAGTGAAGACTCAAGAGGCACACCGCACGCGTTTTTGGAAGAATGTAGAAGGTAGAAGGTTTTATTTAAAAAAAAAGGTTTGGATGTAGATGGTTTTATTTTAAAGAAATGCATAAATTTGAAAATTGAAGTAATAAATATAAAGTAAAAAAATTGTAATTCTAGATTAAAAGTAACCGTTGAAAAAAATGAAAAACTATGGGTTATATTTCATTTTTCTTCAATTATTCATATTTTTTATTTGTAATTATAAAAAACTGAAAAAATGTTAAATTTTATTAAAAAATATAAATGTGTGAATTTTTTTGAGCTTTTTGTGATTTTTTGTATTTGAGTAAAATTTTATGTTAATTCCTTATAAGTGTCATGACACTATGGGAACCATAAAAAATAAATTAAGAAATCGATCTAAGCATGTCGCATTGTAGGGGTGTTCATCAACCGATTCAAACCGATGCAAACCACGATGACCGAACCCAAAAATCGAAAATCGAAATAATCGAAAACCAAAAAATCGAAAATCGAAAAAAATCGAAAATTTTCACCGGATTGGATCGATTTTCAGATTGGCCGGTGAAAACCGATCCAATCCAAACCGATCCAACTATAAATCATTTCTTACCCTTTATCTACTTGGGCCTATTCCCCATCATAGCCTAAAAACCAAAAATCCAATACATTCTCCTTATTTTGTCCAATTAACGTGTTTGTCTAATGAAAATTAGAAAATGATGTTTATTTTTGTCCAATGAATGTGTTTGTTTATGTTAGATACTCCTTATTTTGATAAAAATAAGTCTCATAAGTTTTATTTTTAGACTTTTTAAAAAACCGAAAACCGATCCAATCCAAACCGAAAAAAATTGGATTGGATTGGATCAGATTTGAAAAAAATTTCAAACCGAATGGATGATCAAATGACCAAACCGAAGGAATTGGATCGGATGACTTTTTGCTTCAAAACCGACCCAATCCAGACGGCGAACACCCCTATCCCATTGAAGATACTCTTAATAGATTGTGAATAAATTTAAATTACAATCATTATCAGCTCTCTACAAATACAAGTATATTTTTTGGGTGTTCATAAGTTCTCTAACGCTTTTAGCACATTTTTGGAAATAGTGAGGTGAGTTGGAGAAGAAATCATAAGAATGGTTAGTAAGATTCATAAATGAATTTGTCTTTTGCTTCCAGATACTTGTCTAAGTGAGTAGGAGTAATTCAAAGGTGAGCCAGGCTGGCATGTGCATTTACTCCTGGATCAAGATTCTTTACCCAGTCAGGGACTGGGGCCCATTGGGCTTCGAAGCCCATAAAAGAAGACAAGGTTAATTTATAACAAATCAATTTGACTTCTTGGACGAAAAAACAACAACTTTATGTAGCCGTAATGGATAAGCTGTCACTGTCATATACCATAAATTGCTTGATAAGTACTTGTGTGGTTCAACTATTTGTAGTAATCGCCATATCTTTATCTAACTTTCAGATTACAAGCTACTCCGAATATTATTGTGCTATCCCGAATAAGAGAATTAGATATTTTTCTCTTCTTATATATTCATTAGTTTGTCGTTCCTTTAACTTCCAAGAGATTAATTGAGACAATTTAAATTTACTAGGATTGGCCTAGTGATGAATACGTACAAGGTCATAGATTTCAACCTCAATATAACTATTATCTGTTTTACACTAAAACAATTACGACAAAAACTTTGTATGCAATTATTAATTTATCGTGACTGCAATGTGGAAAACTAATAAATGCTTAACGAGAATCTCCAGAAAGTAAAAAATGACTTACTTTTTTTGTTGGGGATTTAACTATCAGTATGTTGCAAGAGTCTTATAAATGAGTGTTTAAAAATAATCATTAAGAAATTAATAAACGATTTTTTTATTGAAAATTATGATAAGATAACTTTAAAAATTACTATGATAATAGAGTGTTGTAATATTTTTCTTAAATATTTTTATTTTCTTAACTATTTTCTTCGAATACACTAATAGCATTATCCATTTTCCAAACATGAAGATAAACAAATATATTTATATAATTATTTAAATGACAATAAACTTAATTTATATATAAGAAAACGCTAACTAATGTCCTTATTTTAATTAAAAAATTAAAGTAAAAATATTTTTATTGAAAGACAAACAAATTATACTGTTGATGATTTTTTTTATGTTTTTCTATAACTTATATAATAAATATTTTTTTAATTTTTTAATCAATATCTTGATTAATTTATATATATACATACTCGTAATTTGTTGGAAAGCATGTGCTCCTATAGTCAAGAGATTTTCATATGCAATGACCTAAAGGATAACCAATAATTGCTCCTCCGGGACTAGTTTTCTGCAGCATTAATTGCCCAATGTCATAAAAGGCAGACAATATGGCCATGGATTCTAAATTTGCAGCTATATTAATGACTGTATGTATAAACCCTATATCGGTATATAGGGTGACTTTATTGTTTCCGTTTTAGCCTATGCAATTATGGAGTGTAAAAGTTTTTTTTTTTTTTTTTTTTTCTGGTGCCTGGAAGTTTTCTGATGTACAATGCTAAAATAAGAATAGAATTTAAGAAATTGTGTAAACTATCTAAACAACGTTAAGTTAATCTTATTGAGTATAGTGTTGTCGACTCAAGTTAATATTTTATCCTTAAATTTAATTTAGGAAAAAATATAATGTTTCAGTGCATAGGTTAATTTTATTTTATGAAAAAATAATTAATTTTATTTCTCATTTTCTTCTTTTAAAAGAAACTAGATTTTGACTTGCCACGGGATAAACAATATATTTAACATTTTTTATTTAAATTTTTATAATATATAATTTGTTAAAAAATTCTTTATAT
>PYAF01002518.1:2215514-2228066 GCA_007407185.1 Glycine tomentella | reverse complement strand
AAAGAAAAAAAATGAAAGGAAGCTAATAGAAAAAGAAAAAAAAAGAAAGAAAGATGATAAAATGAAAAAATAAAAAAAATAAATAAGAAAGATTGAAATAAATTTGATTATAAATTTATAAATATTTATATTCATATTTATGACATACTTTTTAATAAGTTATAGGTCAAATTAAATTTTTAATAGACCAAATCAAATTTAATAAAAAGTCTATAAGATAAACAGGTTAGATCATACTTTATACACATAACTTATTTTCACCCCTACATTCAAGATTCTTCCTCCAATAATATTTTAATACATTAAATGTTATAATTGAAAAATCATGCTTGATTGAGGCAAAGAAGTAGACTTTTTAATACATTTTTAATCTATTGTTTATTATTCAGTTAATATAAACATTTATAAAGTTATATTTGATATTCGTCACTAAAAAATAAAATTTACTATCATTTCAAAAACTTTAATAAATTTAAATAAACGATAAAGCATGTATTAAAAATGCGTCATTAAAATTTCAGGTGATTACTTTATCTCTTCAAATTAGCTCAACTATATATATTTTTTTCCATAATCCTTTTTTCATTCTCTTATTTTCTGTCCTTTTTCCATGTAACAAGGCTATTAAATTGTACGGGTAACCGGCTTAGTGAGTTGATGAGAAACACGTGTTGCTTTAGGAGAACGCCGACAGTCGCTATCAAAGTAAAATGTGACCACAGAGACAAAGACTGTAGCCCGATGCCAATTTCGTCGCCGGTAGCACTCGTATTAGTAGTAATAGTTTTTCTTCTTTTTCTTATTATTACTATCTCATGAGATGTGAGCTATTTTTCTACTTGAACACTATTATTCATTATCTAATTTTGAATTGATTATTAATTTAGTTTTTAAATAATTTAACTTGGTTTCAATTTTTTTAAAATGTTTAATTTAATTTTTAAGTTTCTAAAAATAAGTTAATTTAATCTTTAAATTATTTTAAATTACTCAATTTGATGATTAAATTTTTAAAAATTTGATGATCAAATTGATTTATTTTTTAGAATTTAATAATTAAATTAATGCTTTTAAAAATTCAGGATCAAATTTATTCATTTTTTTAAATTTAAGAATCAAATTTAACTGTTTAAAATAATTTAAAGATTAAATTAATAATGAAAGTCTTTCGTTTTCATCGAAGGAAATGGATAGGGTGTCCATGTCTTGATGTTGGGCATAGGCTTTTAGGTTTCATCATGCAGACAACAAAACCTATTTTCTCTATTTCATTTCAATTCCTTAGATTGACCGACCTGTCTCTCCAGACATTATCACAACTAGTTTTCTTATGCCACAGAATTATAGTTAATGTAATAAAAGAAAGTGTCATGTAGTCATAAAATAAAAACTAGATTACATGATTAATATGGGAAGAAATACAATAAAACGATAGAAAAAACAATTCATTCACTAATTATTCTTGAAGTTTCAAGAAATTACACAAATTAACTATTCAACTTTTTCTATTTTTACACTAATAATTTTTTTAATTGTTTTAAAAATATTAAATTGTGCTCCTTTATAAGAGAGACTATTACCCGGTAAATGTTAAAATAACACAGGAAAAATTTATGCATGTAATTTTACGAAACTTTAGGACGGATTAAATATAATTTACTCACTGTGTTCACAATCAATTTGATAGAATCAATCCACAAAAAACTACTTTTAAATAATAAAAAATCCAGTTATTGAACTCACACACTAACATGTACACATCTTACACTATGATAGCCTAAGTAAAAAATCAAAATAAATGTATGATACATTTTATCTAGGAGGTAATAGTTGTTTCATTTACATATCTTACACTATGATATATAGACAAATTAATTTATAAATCAAACTAAATGTATATATGATAGATTTTATTAAGGAGGTGATGGTTGTTATGAATTGAGTAACTTGCCAAACGATTCTTCACCAAATTAATTTCCGCAATAGAGATGGAATCTAAATTGTCAAATATCTACAATTTCACAAACATGATTTGAAAAGTATAACACATGATTCAAAAGTTAAGATATGAGAAAGAAATCTATCTCAAAGGATTGATCGATCAACAATGCTTGCATGGATGATATTAAACATATGTTTCATGACAAAATAACTACACCTATGGTTATCTCTTTATTTATGACACTATAAATGAACACAAAATTAACCGGATTAAAAAAAAGCATAACAAACAAAAAATCAAAGAAAAGTATATAACTAAAAACTTACCCGGCCGTCACCATCAGTTTATACATATTCATAACTATATGATCAAATACATGTATGAATATGCCACAATCAAATATATTTAACAAAGTAAACGTTTTATAAATATTTCTAACAAATTCCTTATCTAATTTATCTCAGTTGTTTCTCATTAACAACCCTCCTTTTATCTTTAACATACTTATTTTTCTTAATTACATATTTCTGTCATATCTCTAGTTTAATTTGTAATAGAGATTTTTTATAAGAAATTATCATTAATTTAAAATAACCGTATATTTAATAATAAATTTAAAATATAATTGATAAATTTTAACAAATTTTAGTCCATCACATAAAATTATTAAAAGAGAGTGTCAAAAGATACCGACGCAGGATTCTTGTTATGTTGATCATATGTGATCTATGTACGTATATGAAACCTTAATCATTGTTACAAAAGAAATTGTTGTTTAAGTTGCATAGGATAATTTCACTTCTCCTCTTTCATTTTCTTTATGTCGTATGCGAACCACTTTTCAGCTCCAATGATTAGCCGACACATTCAACTGTTCCTCTGGCGTCTGTCTTAGAGATGATGGAAAGCAAAATATTGTTTATTGGTTTTTGAGGCCTGCAGGGATAACAACTTCAAATAAAAGAAGAGCCATTTTATTTACACGCTAAACTTATATAATAAACTTGCACAAAAAAAGCAAAACTTTTATAATAAATCATGCATAACAAGGGTTTGTTTATAATGGTTTAGGACAAAAGATTTTAGCTTGATTGGATTCTAATATATCTATAATGGTTTGTTTATTTTTTTATTCTTTTACGCAATTATTATTGAATATTCATAATTAGGTCTAAATAAAACTATAATTTTAACAAGGGTTTTTATTATTATTCTATTCAAACTATTACTTTTCAAAATTAAATAATAACCTAGAAATATTTTAATTTTAATCAAATAATAATGACAATAATATTATTAACTGTACTCATTTTTATCAAATATATTTTGTAGATGAAATTCACTTTATATGTTAATATCTAAGGCCGGTTTGAATATATGAATTTTACACACAAATATATATATATATATATATATACACACACACATATATATATATATATATATATGACTGAGTGCATAAATAAATTAACATGAAGTTATATTAAATTGATTAATTATATTGATTGAATTCGAACTTTGATTATACAATTGAATTAAATACTAAACAAAAGTTAGAGTTTGAACCTTGTCATCAACGACGAATTTATCAACTTGAGTAAGATTATCATTCACAAAAGATAAATTTAGTCTTAGATTAAAAAATATATGTAAATTATAAATTTAATTTTGATATACTATTAGCATAAAGATTTTTTCATTATCTATAGAAAATATTTTAAATTTCATTTTTAGATTAATTATTACAAAAATAAAAAATTCAACTATATAACAATTTTTGCTTGAATAATTAAATATGTATAATATCAATATTTAATTAGTGTATTTCTTATAACAATTTAAACAAATATAATATTTAAAAATTTAGCTTCTAGTATTGAATTAATTTATTTCTAACTATTTTTTTCTTGGAAAATGATCTACTCCTAAGCTTTGATAAATGAGACATAATCAATTTTAGTGTGTAATTGGCATATTTTATTTTAGAAAAATAGTGCCTTTTTTTATCAATATTTTTTACTCTTTTAAAAATGAATAATTGTTTGCTATATTTAAAGGTGAGTTAAACATACCCACGATCGTGACAATAGAATAGTTAGAATCTACCCAACTATCACTTCCTACATTGTCAATATTTGCCGATAGTTTCGATATTTTCAGAATGTACAAATAATCAAGGTCTAGTTTGAGCTAGCTGTGAGTTTTGGATTTTCATTTTTAAATATGATTTTCAATCCTAAATGTACTTGAATAAAAATATCATTTATTCAATTGATCTAGTTTTAAATAGAGTTGTCACTGTTATCATTCTCACTAATGGCCACTATTTTATATCAATGGCCACTATTTTATATTATTATTGTTAGGGTTGAAAATAAATTTGAACTAAAAATTGAAGTTATTAAATAAACAAATTGAACCTATATTATATATAGTTCTATTCGTTTTGATTCATGAAAGCCACTTTATATATTATAAGAAATAATGTCAGTTAATTGAATATTGCGTGAAAATTATTATAAACTTTATAATACCCGAGTTTAATTTTTATAAATAAAAAAATAATTTGACTTTATATATATATAACACATTCCATTCGATAAAATTCATATAATTTTTAATTAATTTTATTTCTGCATGAAACATTAAAAAATATGTCCTATAATAATAGTTTTAAATTAAATCGAGTTGTTTCACCAATAAATCAACAAAGTTAATGAGAACTTTTTGCAAACTTAAATTAAATCGAGTTTAAGTTAAAATAAAATATCAAATTCAAGTCAAGTTTTAAACTAAATCAATTCTTATTTTTTTTTCTTAATAGTCAATTCTTATCTAGTCTAGTTAAACTAAACTAAATTAAATCATTTTGACTCAATTTTTAATCCTAATTGTCGTCATTCTCATCCTCAATACATTTCGTGGCCGACATCAAGGCTATTATGTTACAAAATTAAATTTTTTGACGTTATTATATGCAACGTATTATATTAATAATTATATTATGTTATTTAATATATATTGGATAAATTAAAGTGAACAATTAAATATGCTCAAATATATTCTTAAGTAAATATGGAATAAATGGGTGAATATCAGTGCTGGGTCAATTAGGTTTAATAAAAATTTATTGGTCCAACAATAAACATTATATATAAGGTTATGATTCCCAATATGTCAAATCAAATTTCTTTTCTTTCTTTCTCATCTAGAGATATTACTCTCTAAGGAGTGATTTGATTGATGAAGACTAAAGCTTATAAGGAAATGCTAAAAGCTGGAAGATTAAAGATAAATCACTACCACGATGAAAACATGTACGCATTATTTGTTTAAGATTCCTTGATGGTTCAATATGATGTTTCTGGGATTTTATTCGGTGATAATTTTCACCATAAGGATTAAAGAATTAATTTTTCAACAATTGGTATCAAAGTCATTATCATATTGAATTATCAAGAAATTATTGTGAACGTTTTTTTTATTCTCGAGAATTGCATTTACCCGATTGATGGTGTTATTTTTTTTTAATGTTTTCTTCGAGAATCCAGGACTCAACAATTAGCATAAAGTTTTTTTTTATATAAAGTTTTTTTTCTCTTCAAAAGTTTTTTTTTTATCATGTTGAAGACAAAGTCATGTGGTTTATACCTTTTGCATAAGGCTATTATGTGTTATTTGTGAATTCATGGATATCATGATGTTGTGTACGTGAAAACAGTTTGTTATTTTCTATTTCATTTTTTTGGATAAAAAAACCAAATTGTTGCTTTGCTGTTAGTGTCATCTTATCATGAAAATAATTTGTTATTTTCTTTTTCATTTTTTTAATATAAAAAAATTGTGCTTCAAGTTTCCTGTAATGTTAATAAATTAAAGTGGAAACATTATTATATATTGTTTGATTAAATATATTGGCGAATAATTTGCTGTTTTTTTTAAAAAAATTATTATTGTCAATAATTAAATAATAATTTGTTATCTAGAATGACATTTAATCTATTATGATAAAATTTTGGTAATTTTATTATCATCTCATTCAGAAAATTGAGAGCAATAAATTAAGGAACTTAAACATTTAATTAAATAAAAAACCCTTTAATTTATGTTTGTTTTATTTAATTAGTATTGTTTTTAACTGTCTTATATTTCATGATAAATTGGTTGAAACAATATTGTTGTCAAAGTAACTGTTGTGGATAATTCATTTATTGTAAAGTATAAAGATGAGTATATTTGTTATATATGCGAATAATTATTGGCCCTAAGGGTGTTCACGGGTACGGGTCATCCGTGAACCTGAACTGATCCGAACTGTTTGGGTTGGGTCATTTATATATTTGGGTCAAAATCGAACCGAACCGATCAAAATCGTTCATGTACGGGTTGAGTCAAGGGTTTAGATTTACAGATCCGTTGACCCGATGACCCGATCCGTGAACCCGTAATAATAATATAAATTATATATATATATATATATATATATTTATCATTAGATTTTATGTAAGGAGATTAGAAGATTGATTTTGCCAAGATATTTGCTTTAAGATTGCATTGCATAATAAGATAAAAAAAACTAAGATTGCATTCAAAAATAGGATAAAATATTTTTTAATATTGTATTAAAAAATATGATAGAATATTTTTAAGATTGCATTACATAATATAATAGAATATCTTTAAGATTGCATTGAATAATATGATAAAATATATTTAGGATTGCATTCAAAAATTGGTTAAAATCATATCTTTAAATTAGTATAAATAGAAACATATTTTGGTGTTCATGTATGCATTCCATTCCAAATAATATTAGAGTTTTAGAGAGTTTATGTTTGCATAATTGAGATAATTGTTGTGAGATCATATAGAAGCGTTTGACAAGTCTGATTCTTTAACTCTCCATCAGGATCTAAAGGTACCTATTTGGTTAAGGAATAGAAATGTAAATGTAACTATTTTATTGTATTCTTCTTCTTAACTTTGGAAAAGGTCGCAGCTAGGAAAGTAGGATACCAGTTTTATATCTGCTCTTGATGAATTGAGACGTGCGACTTCTGATTGAGAAACTAGGATACCAGTCTGTCTCTATTCTTGGTGAATTGAGGCTAGAGCTTTTTGCTGGGAAACAAGGATACCAGTTGGGATAATTGTTGTGTAAGGATAGACTAGAAAACAAGGATACTAGGAACTCTTGTACACAGAATTATCATAGTGGAGTTGTCCGTTGAATTGATTATCCAATTTGGATGTTGTGATTTTTTACCCAATTGGATTTTCTACGTTAAAATTGATTGTGTCTTCTTTATCTCTTATATCCATATTATTGCATTGAGTTTGATTTAAATTATTAATTGTTTTATAAAACTCAATTCACCCCCCCTTGAGTTCATCTGGGACCAAAACATTATTCATATGTTATTGACTTAAACTGACCATCCACAGATTTATATAAATGAATCATGGCACTTAGCTAACTGTTTAGGACCTTGTATTTTAGACATTTGAGTTATGTTCCCTACTTTAAAATTTCTTAATGCATTACTTTCAGGTATATTGTTATTTGTTTCACCTTTTTTCATATTTTGTTTACCATGTTTATAATATTAATGAATCATATTTTGTTTATTTGTTTGTTTCAGCAAATCTGGTTGTAACAAAATTGGTTATAACAAAGCTTGATTTGTAAGAAACAGTTGTGGTTTAGACTATTATAGTAAATCTTGTTCAAAAATATTTTGTTTTAATTTATATTATAAGTCTATTTTAGAATATTATATTGATGATATTAAATGAATCAATTTTACTATTTTCATATATTTTATAATATTGTGTTAATTGTATAGAATATTTGAAATAATTGTGATATAAAATACTAGTTTTTTTAAAAAATAAATGGGTAATCCGGTGATCCGAACCGAACTGTTCATGAACGGGCTGGGTTGGATTTCAATTTTTTTCTTCTGAAAATCGAACCGAACCGAACAGATCAAATTTGATTGGGTTGGGTCCTAAATTTGACCAAAATCGATCCGAACCGACCCGCGAACACCCCTAATTGGCCCAAAGGAAGATTATTATTTGGCCAAATAATATATATATATATATATATATATATATATACACATGTGGTGATAAATATGTGACGATTATAAAGATTTTCATGTAAGCAGTAATTGACCCAAATGAAGACTATAGCGTGACGGAATTTATTGTCAATATTTGATTACTATGTTGAGAGTACCATTTACAAATTGATATTTTTGGTCCAAAGATCAAATGTTAATGTTGTGCTAGGTGTCTTGTAAATGGGCCCACGTTGGTTTGGATTGTTTGTTAATGTCATGTATATGCATTTTTTTTTAATTATGTATTTGGTATGGCATGGATGTTAAAGAAAGAGAATGTGAAATTTTTCTTGGTTGCATGGATCTAGACCTTGCGTTAAGGATGGAGAAACCTACTTTCACTCCAGAAAATCCAAATTTGGATTACATAGAGAAGTGAGAGTGCTCTAATCGCATGAGTCTGATGATCATGAAATGCTCCATTCTAGATGTGTTTCGAGGCCCTATTATTGAGAGCACTGATGCTAGGAAGTTCCTCAAAGAAATTGAGCAATATTTTGCTAAAAATGAAAAAAATGGAAACGAGTAACACATTAGAAAAACTCATAACCATGAAGTATAAACGAAAGAGGAACATAAGGAAATACATTATTGAGATGTCTAATCTTGTTGGAAAACTCAAGGCACTAAAGTTAGAGCTATCTGATGATTTGCTTGTGCATTTGGTTGTCATTTTTCTGTCTACACTATACGATCAATTTGTAGTGAGTTACAATATACAAAAATATAAATGGACTCTTAATGAGCTTATTGCTTAATGTGTGCAAGAGGAAGAGAAAAGACTAATAGTGGATTTTCTTAATGGCACATAACGGAGGTAAGATGAATAAGATATTTTCGGGTATACTGACTCTGATTTTGCTAGATGCCAAAATAGTAAACGATCCACATCAAGTTATGTCTACATATTGGCTGGAGGAGCTATTTCTTGGAAAAGTGTTAAGCAGACACTCAGCTTCCTCTACGGTGGTCGCTGAATTTATAGCTTCTTTTAAGGCGTCCAACCATGGGATATGACTGTGAAATTTTGTTACAAGGCTACGTATAGTAAGTGGTGTTGAAAGACCACTAAAGATTTATTGTGACAATAAGTCAACAGTGTTGTACTCCAACAATAACATAAGCTCTTCAAAATTGAAGCACATCGATATAAAGTTTCTGATTGTTAAAGAAAGAGTTCAAAGTGATCATATTTCCATAGAACACATAGGGATGAACTTCATGCTTGCAGACCTGCTTACTAATGACCTAGTGTCTAAGATCTTTCACAAGCATACTGCTCATATAGGTGTTATTTTGTTTGATGATATTGTGATTTAGTGGAAGTTCTTTATGTTGGTGTTCTATGTAAAAACATTTATATGTTTATTTGCTGTAGAATAAAGATTTTGATGTTATTTTCCCTCTGATTGTGTATTTTTGTACTTATGTTTCTGCTTTGTGTATGCAGAAAATTAAGGATTGATCTCATAAGGACTAAAAAAGGACTAGTTGGAAATAAGCATGGTAGAGATCATATTGGATGTAATTTCCATGCCACTCATCCATACTTTATCTATGTTGTTGAATATATTGGTGTGATGATCATGGAATGTTTAGTTACGCTTAAGAGTGACAAAAGCCGCCATGATCTCATATTGATATAGGAGATAGACCATATTGTATCTAAGGAGGAATCTAAGGATAAATAGCATACAGTTGATGTAACATTTAGTATTTATAAAAAAAATATTTATGTTATTAATATTAATTTAAAAATATTTAATAACATATTAAATATAGTTATATTAAAATTAAGAAAGATAATTAGTTATATTTTTAACTAAAGAAATATTGTCTTAAAAATGTTTAGCCTATTGAAATTTATTTTAATTTGTTATTTCTATAAGTAATAATAACAATGTAATACGTATGTATAATGTATAAATAAAAAAATATAATTATTTAAATTCAGGTATTCATTTTTTTTATTTTCAATACTAATTGTAACATCCTCAAAAATATATTTTAGTTTATATTTATGATTAAATTATAATAATAGGATTTAAGAAGAATAAGGATAATTTTTATTTAACTACCCAAACTGGAATAAATTCAAATGTGCATGAATGTTCCTAAGCCTTTAGACGTAAATATTTTTGGAATAATTAAGTTAAGGTAAAGTCAATGAATGAGATAAGCTGAGTCCAAATCTCTTGAAAAATCTTTAAGGATGTCCATGTGGCATTAGGGGGAACAAATAACCAAAAATCAAACATTAAGCAGCCTTCCACGTTGATGGCATGCATTAATGAAAGGAATATTTGTCATGATTAACTTAGGATATATCTTCAAGGTCAATTACTTTGTAACCAAACTAAATCCTAACCCGGTTATAACTCAATTAGCTCATTTAAAACCCAACTAAATAAACTAGTATAAATACCCTTGCATTCAGAAAATCTCTAGACTAAAACTTTCAGCCTCTACCCTCCATATTAAAACCTTTATTTTCTACCACCTTTGCATACTCCCATTTTTTTCTTTCCTTCATGTAAAAATTTTCTACCTTAAAATTATTCCAGAAATTCTCTACTAAGTCCATTAGACTTATTGGAGGTAGGCTAGGTTTTCAATTTCTAAATTCAGAATTTGTTTGTAATTAATTTAGGTACTTATTTGGCCAGACTTAGTCTTTATTTAAGATGGAAAACTATGCTTGAAAAGTTCATTTACGATACAATGATTTTAAATCCAGGATAGGTAATATAATATAAATTATTAGCACTTGGGAATGTTATACGTGGTGATTTTATGAGTAATTTAATTATCTATAGGAATTGTTAATATTAACTTTTGGAATTAAAGGATGAATATTATGAATGATTAATAGTTCCAATACGTAAAGAGTAGATTTGAGGTTGGAAAAGTAAGAAGGTAGGTGATGATTTACGTATGTATGAGACTAGTGAAATTCGGATAAGTCATGCAATAATTATTTAGGCTACTCTCTTCCCGGTTCACACACACCCCGACCATTTCCGATTTTAATCGCTTATAATATTCCATCCAGAAGGTATACAGCCTGGTCAATCCAGACTTAGCTAAAAATTATCCTGGCAATTCTACCCAAACCGAATACAATTACCTGAATATAACCATTCCGATTACAACTTAAAATATTCCGCCTCTGACGAACACATGCCGACCAACCCGGGATATCTATATGAGCTATAACTATTCCTAGTACACCTATTCCAGCTACCTACGATAGACCCATCCTGGTTAACCTTACCCCGGCAATCTCAGATGAAGATATCCAATCTAAAACTTATTCTGACCATCCCGGATTCATCCACCCATATGTATCTTAATCGCATCTCGGCCGACTCGGACGTAACTTACTATGCTGACTATTCAGGTGGTATTCACCCCGGTCATTTCGAACTTTTTCAGGCTATAACTATTCCGAGTATAGTCATCCTGGTCTATCCCGGAATACTATTACCTATGACATGCCCATGTTGAACATACCCATATACTTGGTAATTATATAGGATGAAATCACTTCAATCATTTCGGTTACATCAACACGGTCTTGGCTTCCACATTGTATAATCCATATATTAAACCACTACCATGAATTTCGGTAGCTTGAGAATATTAAATAAATTTATTTTAGTTGGTATAATTTTACTTGGACAGGGTATGGAGTTTTAACCATCCTATTGTTATAAAAGGATAGAAGTATTTTCCTTATATTATATAATGGATTCTGAGGTGTAAATAAGATTGATTTGAGTTTCCATGTCCAGTACAAGATTTGTGAAACCGAACCTATGAGACTACATCTAGAATACGAATGTAGAGAGATCAGGTGCTAATACATGGAAATTCATGCATGATTAGCATAAGACGACCGCAACATTCCTACATACTGTACATATGTAGAGGCCATGTGCACCTGTGACCATTTCATTTCATGTATTCATATAATTACTTAAACATTTTATGCATTCATTTGAATATATTGATTACTTACTAATAGGGGTGGAAACAGGCCAGGTCAGGCTAGGCTTGGTTAGGCCTGACCTTGGCCTAATTTAAAAATATAAAGCCTGGCCTAGCCTTTTTATCTATCATAGACTTTTTTTTAGGCATGGCCTAGCCTATTTAAAAGCCTGGCTTGGCCTACGAGCCTATTAAAAAGCCTACTTTAAAATAAATATTATATATTAAAAAAATCTAATGACTATATAGTAAAACTTCGAGAATTCGCATAATACTTTTGTAAATTTAATATAAAAAAGACACATACTTCTCTTTTAATTTGTGCGTGAAAAAAATAAAATCAATTAGAGCATTCTAATATGAGATTAAAATTTACTAATCACAACAAATTATCTTTTTTATATTTTATCTTTTTAATTAGATTATATTTTATATTATATTATTTTATTTCTCTTTTTAAAACAAACGTAACAGCTTTTGTTTTTTTTTTTT
>PYAF01002518.1:2152645-2205999 GCA_007407185.1 Glycine tomentella | reverse complement strand
AAACAATTTTATAATATTTTTTTTAAACACAATATTTATCTTTTAAACAATTCTAATGGTGTCATATTACTAGAAGTAGGATTAAAATAAAAAACAAATTCCTCTCTCTTCCCTTAAATTAAATGACACTTGCTATCTTATTTTAAAATACATAGTCCAGTTTTATGATATATTAATATAGCTTTATCTTTTTTTATGACTTTTAATATCACCATTCACCCACGACTATTTTATAACTTGCATATTTTCTATAGCTTTATAATTGATTTTAAAATTTCATCTAAAATGGTCATTTCATTTTTTAAGGTCACAAGTAATAGTAAATGTTTAAAACTAATTGTTAATTTTTTTTAATTGGTAGAAATCTAAGATAATATTAGAATATATATTCACGTATAATGTATAATGTTCAATCAATTCAGTTAGATTTTACATTATTTATTAATTATATAAAATACCGCAAGAGAATAATATCTTAAAAGTTTATTTACTTTAAAATGAACTAAAATTTAATTTATTTTTATTTTTATACGAGGGAAAGGTATAAGGACATTGATTTGATATGGTTAAGACTGAAAACATTGAACTATATTTTCTGGTCATGAAACTGCTGACGTTGCCCTTCTGACTTTCTTTTTTGTTAGGAGAAGTGGCTAATCATTACTTTCGTATATCCTTTTAACAGGGAAATCCTCCATATTCAAACGATAGGACATTTTTGTTGGTGCTATTCGTGGTCACAATGGCTGGTAAAGTCTAACAAAAATAGATTTTTGAATTTTTTGATAGCTCGCAATACATTGCATTGCCCACGATTTGGAGAACACTCCCTCAAGAAACTTTCTTATTTTGATAATAGGATAACAAATTGCATTTCAGTTACGCAATTCCCTGGGAGTGTTCTGTTAACGTATCTATCATTTTACATATGGTAATATCTTCTATATATCACATTTACAATGGTTGGAGCAGCAAAAAGAGGAAGGAAGGAATGTGGGAGGAAGGAAAGGTTAAAAAAAAGAATTATATCCTTTTGATTGATTGTTTTTTTTTTTATTGGATTATTTGATTGTTTTAAAAGTGGAAAGAAAGAATTAAAAAAAACATGTGAGACCACATATTTTATTTTCTTTTAAGAAATAGAGGAAAAAGAAAATGAAAAATTATATAAAATGACTAAAATAATTTTATTTTTTGTATATTTCTTTATTAGTATGGATATTTATGTTCCTATTTAACTTTTTCTTCTTTTCTATTCCTACCAAACAACTAACAAATTATTTCATTTTTTATTCATTTTTCTAATTTTCTTTTCCTTTCTCTTTTCTTTCACTTTTTTTTTTCTTAAAACAGACATACCTTTAATGTAAGAATAATGATAACTACATTTTAAATACATCATTGTGGGGTGCATTGAAGTAAAAAGAAGAAAGATAAAAAAGAAAAAGAAAATTATAGATGTCATAAAAAGAAATAAAGAAAAAATATGATAAAATTAAATAAAAGAAGAAACAAATATAGTTTAAATATTTTCTTAATTTAAAATAGTGTTCTTATAAGGATTTTGTTGATTTTTATCACTTGTATGGACATTCTTTTATTACATATCATTTGGATTTAAAATTTTATTTCATTAAATAAAAAGATGAAGATATATAAACATTCTATACTATTCGAAAAATTAAGAGAGAAAAACAGAAAAAATATAAATATAACATATGATATAAATAGAGAAATAAATGATATGGAATGCATGCTTATGATATAGGTTAAATTAATTTCTAGATTTCTAAACTATTTGACAATTTTTAATTATGTCTTTGTTTTTTTTAATTGACTACTTGAGTTTGTATTTATTTTTTAATTGAGTACAAATCTATATGTTATTACAAAAAACTAAATACAAGGACCTAATTAATATATGAACCCAATACTGTGAGTATTCTCACCTTTTCATGTTAGTATTTTCATCTCTTTAAACTAGTATTCTTACATATGCAAGTCTAGAATTCAGTGTTGTCAACTAAGTTCCTTAATTAGTATTCCCACACCTGCATGTTCACTCAAGTATTTATTCACAAAAGTCTTCGGGTTTCATCTTACAATAACTTTGCTACAAACTCGCACAAGTGATTTAGACAACTGTTTTTTGGAACAACAGGTAGACGGAAGAGTCCAACTAAAAAACATATACAGCTTCAAGAATCCAATTCAAAAAATTAAATAATTTAATGACCTAATTAATTTTTTCAAAATTATCAAGAATCTCGACTTAATTTAACCTGTAATATATACAAGTGACACTATAACTTTTTGGTAAAAATGATAAGTTTTTTCGATAAAATAGAATTTTATTTGAGTTGATTAGGATAACATTGAGTAACAAAACATTGTTGTGTTATTTAACAATTTGCACCGATTAATTTACAGGATGGTTGACACTAGTATCCATATATATCTAGTTAAAAAACTTGTCAAATCCAAGTGACAGTTAACTCGTACACGTGACTTCACGTTTGGTTTGTGTATTTACAATAAGTGTGTGTCCTTTTTTATGAAATTGAAATTGTCACTTCATATATCAAATCTCTTCCTCCCTCTTGCGCCAATCACAGTCTTCCATTTGCCCAAAGAAAACCAGAAACCTTTATGGGTCACCCACCTCTCTCAGAATAATAGAGCGACACACACAGTGTTGATACACAGACAGTCACTGATCCGTTAATATTATAGGAAAAAATCTCTCTTCCAAGGAGCTAGAAACCAAGATTGAAACAAGCAAAGATATACAAATACCACACTACTTGTGGTGTGGTGTGGTCAAATAACATCATCATCAATATTCCCATGCCATTTCCCCTTTCTATCTCTTTTCGTACGGCTCTTTCCACCAAAAGACTCGAATATAATGTTATCACATATTAATACTTCCCATCTGATGAAACTCAATTTAATAGATTACGCAATCTTAAGAAGAGTAAAACATTTTGTACCAAAATAAGTTACAGAAAATTTCTCCTCTTACTTTATTCATCTAGCCATTTACAATTAAAATCAGAGGAATTAAGAAAAAGACACACACAGACATGATGGTGAATACGAGAGTGATCAGTAGCACTGGCAGCCCCCGAAAGAAAAACCATAAGTGGCTGCTTACTGCTTATAGACACACAAACCAAAACATAAAAGAGATCAATATTAATTTATACAAACACAAGACATAGAATAGAAACTTGGATCGAACCTAGTAATTCCACATCAAACCCTCGAAACCAGTGTCTTGTTCGGTGTCAAAACCAAAGGGTGGCTGATACATCCAAGCATGAAGGGAATCAACAAAAACAAACTCCTTCTTTAAGTCAACAGAGCCATCATCGGTGCTTTCCAAAGAAGGAAGCTCTATGATTTGGCTCAACTCGTCAGAGGCAGAGGACAAGTCCATTGCGGAGACCAAGGAGGAGAGGGAGGAAGGGTCCATGTGCGCCGCCTTCGCCGCCGCGGCTTGAACGTCGCGCGGCGCCAGCGAAGCCGGGCGGGGGAGCGAGTTGGTCAAGTGAGGGAAGTTGAGAATGGCGGCGGAGCCTTTGATGCTGAGAGCGGCGACGTCGTGCGCCCTCGCCGCCATTTCCGGCGTGGGGAATGTTCCTAGCCATATCCGCGACTTCTTCCTCGGCTCGCGGATTTCCGACACCCACTTCCCCCAGTTCCGCATCCGCACGCCGCGGTACAAAGGGTGCTTGCTCGAGTCCCCGCCGCCGCGAATGCGTTTTATCTTTTTAGTCTCCGGCTCTGTCTCTGTCTCTAACTTCTCTGTTGAAACTCTCATTGTTATTGGTGTTGTGAAATCGAGGGAGTTAAATACCTACAAGATTCTAGGAAGAGGCTGTTTTCATTTGGCATGCAAGTAAAGTAAAGTGAAATTCAATAGCTGTGAGTTTCTTTTCTTTTCTTTTTCCCGGGGTCATTTTTCAATGACTCATATAACACTTTTAAAGGTTCACAGAGGAAAAGAGGATGGACCCACCAGAGAGAAAAAAATGACTCATTCACCCGCCATAGCTTCTTCGCTCGCACAGAGTTACAAGTTGGGTTGAATTGATTTAGGAAGAAAAAAATAAAGAAAAGATCTGCAAGTTCGATTTTTATAACAAAATTCATATTCTAACGAACTAATATTTATTCATAAAAATCTACTTCACTGGCCTCGCCACTGCCACGAAACGTTTTGTTATATATCTTGTTTACTTCATTCTTATCTTTTTAACCACACCCTCCAATTTTCACCATTGTTGCACTGTTCATCTAACCCTTATCCTTTTTTCTTGAAATTTCCTTCCTTACTGCAATGCTCTTTTCTTCTGTTTCATTATCGTCATTTCCTTCTACTACCACCAATTATTTGCCATTTTGTTTTTGTACAATTTAGTATTTTACATTGTAAAAAAAGTACTACTGCTGACTGCTGCAGGTTTGCTTAGTCAAATTTAATAAGGTTGACCACGAGTACCAAGGACGCTCTCCAGCTCCACTTGACCACTTGTGTACTTTTATATATTTTTGTTTCTCAATCTAGTTGAGGTTTTGTCTATGATAATTTTTTGCTTGTGATTTTAGGTGAATTCTAAGGTGAAGGCCAAAAAACAAGCGTTCACCTGTGAGGGAGTTTTATGACCGAAAATCAAGTTTTATGACCGTAAATCATAGGTTGATGATCAAAAAAAAAAAAATTAAAAAGGTAAAAATTGCTCTTCCATGACCACCTCACTTTTACCGCCCACCATGTACGCAACCACCATTGCCCCTTCCCTAGCCTTACTAGGGTCGGAACCTCAGACAACAGCTTCTTCTCCAACAACAACCATGTCGGCTTCTTCTTCTCCGACGCAGCGACGACTTCTAATCCTCACTCCCGCCACTCGCGCCACCACCACCATCCGCTCACGTAGCTACCACTTCTCCGTCTACTTCACAGTGACCATTTCCTCCGCAACGTTCTCTTCTCCTTCAACCGCGGCACTTCTTCTTTGTTCTTCATTCTTTTGGGTTTTCTAGATTTTTTTTGCCGATCCACTTCACTCCTCCACACCATCCTCTCCTGCTCTCTTCCACTGATTTTTTCTTCTTTATTCTTCATTTTTCTTCTCCACGCACCGACGATAACTTCTTCTCCGATGACAACGACAACGACTTCTTCTACAGCGGCGACGGCGATTACTGCTTCTCCCTCTCCTCGTTGGCGACAACTCCCACCACCACCACCACGCCAACAACCTTCCTATGCCGCTGCCACTCTTGTACTTCTTTCATTTTCCCTCTCTCTGTTCATTGCGTTTTCTGGGTTTTTTATGTTCGAGATTTGTTTTTCTTTTGATAATGTATAATTTGCTCAAAATTTGAGATTTAAAATGGATTAAGTTTTAGAACTTGGTTTAAAATTTTGGATGATGGTGATGAAATTTGAAAATTTGGGTCTGGTGCGAATGAGCAGCAAAGCAAAAGCATGTGCAAGTTGTTCAAAATTTGAGATTTAAAATGGATTAAGTTTTAGAACTTGGTTTAAATTTTTGGATGATGGTGATGAAATTTGAAAATTTGGATCTGGTGCGAATGAGCAGCAAAGCAAAAGCATCGTGGAATAAAAAAAGAAGAAAAAAATTAACAGAAAAATGAAAAGCACATGCTCATCTGATTCCGTTCTTAAATCTCACTCATTGAATATTTTATAAATATATCTAATGGTAATAATCAATGCTTCACGGATGAGAGGAAATATTACCGCTTCATATTAGAATCTGCCGTGATTTTTACTCTTTTTGGGGGGGTCGGGAGAAGGATGGGTGAAATTATGTGTTAGTTTGGCTTTGCATGTAGGTATATCATACGGCAAGTTTTATTATGAATTTGAACTACTTTTTCAATGTCAATACCTTATTTTAATATATATATATATATATATATATATATATATATATATATATATTTCTCTTCTCTCTCCATATCACATCAAAAGCTAAAAACAGTGGAGAAACCATATGGTGTCCCCGGCACAGGGAGATGTCAAAACACCATTTTTTTTTCATTATAAAGTTGTTGTTTCCAAGAGTTTGATTTGAGGCTCTCAATTCTTCCGTGTACGTCCAAGTCTCTAGTTGAAAGCAATTGTGTGCCATTTATACATGTTACAACTCATTAATTCATGCTTGTTGTTAATTAACACTTAATGATTACTTGATTAGAAATACTGTACGTAATTTGTTGGAGAATGCTGAATTAGTATATGTAATTCAGTAATCAGTACTCCGATCGGTCGGGTTTGTTAAGCTATTGTACTACTGATCGTGTAGCCCACCAATGCATGTGAGTGTTTTTAAAACTAGATAGTCAGGGCCAGTAATGAATTAGGTTTTTGGACCCTTCTTTTGAATATTTTTTTTCTTTCCTTTTTACCATGTATTTATTTGCCACTACTCGTAGAAGATGCAATAATTTATTTCTCCTTGTTCCTACTCCTTTTCGGTTTATTACTATGCGATTTGATCCCTCTTAAATTGATGGGGCCAGCCAGTATTCCTAGGCAACATTGTCCAATTCATGGTCTGTAATTGTCACCATCTCATCATCACTCACATTTCAGACACCACAGACGGTAATCTTATCGTTACTTTTGCCCCTCCCTCTCATTCATTGGCAAAAAGTAGTTTTCAAAATAGTGAAAAAAATACTAACGAATGCTGTGCTATGAAAAGACAAAACTAATATTATTCATACACACACAATTTTATTGTACTTATATTGTCCTATGGGAATGAGACTATTTTCTTCCGTGTGCGTCCCAACCGCGTAACGCCTGTGTTGGCATGGCACTCATATGGTGCGCTATAGGTATTTCCATCTTGCCTCGTGCAATTTGTCAACACTGATTTAACTCTAATAAATGGATCAACCCCACACTAGCTTCAAAGTGACATTGCTTTGTCAAACATAATATTAAAGGCCCCATTTTCCTATTAGTAAGATTAGACACGTAACAATAAATCCTTGTAATTTACAGCGCCATAATTGTATTATTGATCAAGCGGTGAAAATAACAATAACCCACAAAGTCTATGTCCAAGATGATAACTTTATACTTTATAGCATCTGGCACTACTAGGGCTTGTACATTTTATGCTTTACTAACGACGAAAATAGTTAGTCCATGGTGTTATTGTTTTATGCGTGTGCGTTTCCATATTTTCCCAAGTTTTGAGTACCAAACGATGCTATTGTACCTCCAAAATGAGCTGTTGCCTTTTGTGGTGTACCTGTTAACTTGTTTTGGACTTTGGACCCATGAAATGAGTTTTTTTTTTTTTTTTTTAATCACACATAGGTCGGTAACACATAAGACTTTTCTGCACAGTGTACAAGTACAAAAGAAAAACTCTAAGCACCGAACGCAGCCACAAATATTTTTTTTCCCATTAAATAAGAAAAACGATTAAAAGAACCTTAAATGAGACATCTGGGGCACATTAAGGCATGGATCAGCGTAAGGTCCGACAATAAGGCCACCCAAGATAAGATCTTTGAGTTAGTGAATGCATTGGACTTGTGGTTGTATTGAGAGGTGAACAAGAACAGTGGACAGGTTATTATTTTGACTTCTGTGTTCGATCACAACTAATTAATTTGATTTATTAAGAGGGCACATTATATACAGAATCTGATGTTCAGTCTGCGATGCGACTTAGGGAGGCAATTAGCAAAGTTTCGATCGAGATTGATGAATCTTATTAGCCTATAATTTGTACTCTTTAATCTCCAACCCATCTCCGCCACTCGAGCCAACCACACCCACGTGGCCTAGATCGAGAGAATCCTGAGAGTGAGTCTTCAAAACATATATAGAATACTCCTTTAACATCATCAAGGACTTGATCATGGCGTGCATTTACTGAGAGCTTTTAGTTAACACTCAAGCCAAAAATTTCGATGGTGGTGATATTTATTTGTATTCGAAAGCTGCTGAATAGAACACGAACACATGTAATACGTCTATATCTCATAAATAAAAGTACTCTAAAAACAATACAAATATAATATATAAAAAGATGTTAATCGCAAATCACAAAAAGACAAATTGCAAATATGGTAAGTTGATGAACAAGTTAACAAAGTCTAGTGAGTCTTAATTAAATAATTCACAATTTAAAATCAAACTCAAAATAATAATATGGAGATAAGAGATAAAGAAGATACAATCAATTTTAGCATGAAGATATCCAAATTGGATAATCAATCTAATGGACAACTTGACTTGATAATAAATAAGTACATTTAAATTTTGATGGAGAGCTAAAAATCAGACTTGTGAAACCTTCCATATGATCTCATAACAATTCTCTCAATGATGCAAACATAAACTCTCTAAAGCTCTAATATTATTTGGAATGAAATACATACTATTAATACAAAAATATGTTTCTATTTATACTAATTTAAGCATATGATTTTAACCAATTTTTGAATGCAATCATAAAAATATTTTATCATATTATGCACTGTAATCTTAAAGGTATTTTATATTATGTAATATAATTTTAAAAATAGTTTATCCTATTTTTGAATACAATATTAAAAAATATTTTATCTTATTTTTGAATGTAATTTTAAAAAATATTTTATTTTATTATGTAATATAATCTTAAAGATTTTTATTATATTATATAATATAATCTCAAAAATATTTTATCCTATTTTTTAATATAATATTAAAAATTATTTTATCCTATTATATTATATTATGTAATGTAACATTTTTTTATTATCAAATTATTTTTTAATTTTTAATTTTTAATATATATATATATATATATATAAAATAAAATTTATGTTAATAAAATTTTAGGGGGGCGGTAGCCCACCCTAACCCGCCTCCCCCAAAAAAAATGTTTGCTTAATAAACATGTTAATGTAGATTATTCAACGTGTGGTCCCCTCACAGTAATAATTAAACTACAATATGATCGTGAAGGAGATATAAGGTGTCCTGAGCAATTAAAAGATAAGAAAGATTATGAGTTTAATATCCTCTACTTAATAACAAAAACTAATAATACTAATTATTAATATGACTGTCAGATATACAATAAAGTGAGAGGAGATTATGAGAAGCTACGTCAACATTGCTACATGTATACTTTATGGGTTAATTTAACATCTCATTTCTATACGGTATTACAAAGATATGTTAATTTAACATATCTTTGTAATAGGCACTATGTTTAGCCTTGTCTCGTTTGATGGGGGTGCTGGTTATTGAACTGTTTATTTGTAACTCTACTGTCTCTGTACCCTTTTCCCTTAGGGTCGATTGCCATATCTTGTGTCGTTTGATCCTGGGGTGCTTTTTTATTTTTATTTTTATTTTGCATTGAAATGGGGCCCAAGGCCCAAGAAAAGGATTACACAAGAATAGTTCTAGAGGATTTAATCCCTAAAATATCAGCAGTTAACAGATCCTCAAAAAATGAGGCTGTAGCTGGAAAACCATAGACCAACCCTCCATGTTGCACGCATAAATCAGCCAATCTATTTGCACATTTGTTGGCTTCTCTGAAGATGTTATCTACTATACATATATGAAAGTAATAGCCATATGAAATTCTGTTTTAGTTCTTTTCACTTGATTGATACCCGGCAAAAATAAGGGTAAAATGGTAATTGAACATTAAAATGCTAATTGCACCCCCTTTTTTAATAAGTGCACTTTAATATTCTCAATTAAAACTTACTAATTGCACATCCTTTTTTTATAAGTATACTCCAATATTTTCAAATTAAGACTTGCTAATTGCACCCCTTTTTGATAAGTAAATTAATATTTTCTTTTAAATCTTAAATACTCATTATATCATTTCTTTCATCCCTTTCACATGTTATCTCTTTAATGCGTAACCAGTGGTATTTCCTATGTACGCAAGGTATCGTACTAGCCAGTTAAAAAAATACAAAATTCCAATATTATTTTAATTTTTTCTTTCGAAAAGACTCTAAATCAGTGGTGATATAGTAATTCCTCTCATATTTACTTAACAATTGTTTAGAAAAGTGCAATGATTTCCTTTCATTTTATGTTATGATTTTCACACGTTATCTCTTTAACGCGTAACCAGTGGTATTTTCTATGTACGCAAGGTATTGTACTAGCCAGTTAAAAAAATACAAAATCCCAATATTATTTTAATTTTTTCTTTCGAAAAGACTTTAAATCACTGGTGATATAGTAATTCCTCTCTTATTTACTTAACAATTGTTTAGAAAAGTGCAGTGATTTCCTTTCATTTTATGTAATGATTTTCACAATCTCCTATTTTGGGTCCTTCATATTTCTCAATATTGTTGGTTCTCATCTCAATTGACTTAGTCTAATTATTGACAAGTTTGCACAGACGTAACAAGAGATGGAGTCTTAAGTTGATTCATTGTTTAAGGCCTTATTTCAACTGATGTGTATTATCACAAGAAGAAGAAATTATTATTGAACTTCACTTTTTTCTTTCTCTTATTAATTTACTTGAAAATTGTCTAAAGTACAGTAATCTCCTTTCATTTTATGTTATGATTTTCACAATTTTCTCCTTTGGATCCTTCATATTTCTCAATATAGTTGGTTCTCACCTCAATTTGTTGAGTCTAATTATTGACAAGTTTGCACAGACGTAACAAGAGATGGAGTCTTAAGTTGATCAATTGCTTATGACCTTATTTCAATTGATGTGTATTATCACAAGAAGAAAAAATTATTATTGGACTTCACTTCTTTCTTTCTCTTATTTTTGCTTCACATTATTTTGTCATTAATAAACTATGCTAGATCTTGAAGTTTTTTAAATATCTTTCCAGTCTAGATGATATGTTGTCTTAACTACCTTTTAAAGAGTTATGTATGTTCAAATATCTTCTTTATCATCTTCTTTCTTTTCTTAAATCTGAAATGTTCTTCTTTTTTTATGTTCTCTGTCTTCTCACCATTTTTCTCTCTTATCTTACCTTCTTCATTCACTCAATTTATTTTATCTCTTCTAAAAATAAACCAGTGAAATATCTTTTTATTTCTCCATTAACCATTCAACATTACAACCCTCGCTGAAGATACCTTTGTCAGCCAGTGTGACTACAACTTCTTCATTATTTGTTCATGATTTATAGTGACCTGTAGCAAAAAAGGTGAACAATTTTCTTATTTTATATTTCCTTGGTTGATTTTGTTTAGGCCTAATTACTTTCTTTATTTTTTTTCTTCATCAAAATTTATCTAATATTGTGAATATGGACTAAATTTAGGTTTATTAATTTCATTGTTTACAAATTCTCTTATATTATGACTGATGCATAATTTTTCTTGCTTTTTGTATCATTTCATCTATATACTATCTACTTTATTAACAAAAAAAATCATGTATCATGTTCTTTGAATTTAGGTTTCACAAATTTATTTTATTTTTTACGTTACACTATTCTTCGTCATGACCAGACAGAATAGAATTGTCATATAACTGTTAATGAATAAGAACATTTAATAAAAAAAACTACCTTAGTATCAAGCATGATGACATAGGGTATATGGTTATAGGTGCCATGAGAGAAATTGAAAAGGACAATGTTCATCCTTGTCCAATTTCCACATTTGCCTATCACATGTTCTTCTACTTAGGTTGTTCAACTTTATGTTATGACCATACTAAACTATTTATACAAATAACTTTATATTATCATTTCAATATATATTTTTTTATCGAATGCTTTCTTTACTTTTGTATGTCCAATCATCACAACACATTCTTTAAATATCTACTATCCTTTAATTATTTACAATTCCAAAATAATAGTTATTTATACAAATATGTTGAATTTAACATATTTATATATACAAATTTGTAACAATATAGTTAACATATAATATAAGACACTAGAATAATTTTTGCAAAATTTTTTTATTAACATTTTCAATCATTATTCGTATAAATCTCTATTATTTAATAGACTTTATTATTAAACTCAAACACACACTCTCCACCCGTGTCTCACCATTTTCCTCTCTTCTCTTACTTTCTTCATTCACTCAATTTATTTTCTCTATCTTCTAAAAATAAATCAGTAAAATATCTTTTTATTTCTCCGTTAACCATTCAACATCACAACCCTCGCTGAAGATGCCTTTGACTACAACTTCTTCATATTTTTTTCATGATTTATAGTGATAGGTAGCAAAAAAATGAACAATTTTCTTAGTTTCTATTTTCTTGGTTGATTTTGTTTTGGCCTAATTACTTTCTTTATTTTTTTTTCTTCATCAAAATTTCTCTAATATTGTGAATATGGACAAAATTTGTTTAAAAAGTTTATTTGATATGACCTATCAGTTAAAGTATTTTATGGAAAAAGATACTAAATGGGTCTTTATAAGAATAAATGATAATTGGAGAATTTTTTAAATATTTATTTGATTTTCTTCTAGACGGATTTATTGGTTGCAAATTATGTGTTTGATCAAATGTCAAAATGACATTTTTGGGTATGTTTCTTTATTTCTCATTTTACTTTTAAATTTATGACACTTTTGAGATGACTTTTCATATGGAACTTTTCAGTTGATTCTGTTGGTTTGGTATTATCTTACATGATATGATTTTTTCGCATACAATCTTTGGTTGTTGTTGTTTATCTTTTGTTAATATTACTCCTATTTATAATCAATAGTTCAATTATATTTGTTTTATAAAAGTTTGTAAATGAAAATTGATGTTTATTGTAGAAATTTAAGTGAATGGGTAAAGGATCAATCGAATATTCAATTGTGAAATTTTATACATGACCTTTATAAAAGTGAGCGTTGACACAAACAAAAATAAAGAAAAGATGCAGGACAAAATAGAGAGAAATTTGGTAAATTAAAAGGGAAGAGCTAAACAAGCGAGAAGTTTACTAAAAGACCATTAATTTTGCATAAAGTTTTTCAGTTGTTTTCTTTAATTTATGTTCATAACTGAAAATATTATGTCTGTCAACAATTGATGTCATTTTGAAGTCCTACCTTTTTTTAGGTCAAAGTTATGCTACCAACAAAATCAATCACCTACGCAAGTTGTGTATATACCAAATTCATTTTCAACTAATTATGACATACATGACAGGTTTATTGACTTCATTGTACACAAATTCTCTTATATTATGACTGCTACATAATTTTTCTTGCTTTTGGGATCACTTCGTCTATATACTATCTACTATATTAACAAAAATAATATCATTTATCATGTTCTCTGAGTTTAGGTTTCATAAACTTATTTTGTTCTTTATATTTCACTATCCTTTGTCAGAACCAGGCGGAATAGAGCTGCCATGAGAACAAAAGTGTTAATGAATAAGAAATTTAATGAAAAATTAACCTTAGTATCAAGCATGATGACATATAGTATATGATTATAGGTGCCATGAGAGAAATTGAAACGAGTAACGTTCATGCCTACTTAAAGAAGCTTTCCAGTCATTTTCACATTTATCTATCACAAATTTCTCTACTTAGGTTTCTCAACTTTATGCTATGACCATACTAAACTACTTATAAAAAAAACTTTATATTATCATATGCCAATTTATATATTCTTATCAACAACTTTCTTTACTTTTGCAATTCATTATAATTCTAACATCATGTCCAATCATCACAACACATTCTTTAGATCTCTACTATCCTTTGATTATTTAGAATTTCAAAATAACAACTTCACATACAAAGATGTTGAATTTAACATATTTATAAATTAACAATATAATTAACATATAATATATTTATATTTTATTATTCACGTAAATCTATATTATTTAATAGACTTTATTATTAAATTCAAACAGCACACACTCTCTACCCGTGTGTACACTCTCCACCCGTGCGTACGCACGGGTATCATACTAGTACTTAATATATTCGATTTTTGCCGTGCTAAAAAAAAAAACTTTTTGCGTTAATTAATTACCCGTGACAAATAAGTAAATGGTATAGGGCTTAGGGGCTAGGGCTATGGGCTTTTGATAGCCCATGTGTTCCCTTTTTCTCCCCCAACCCATCAACGAATTGATTGCGTTCACCATGGTCACCATGTTCCGGAAAAGCGGAGGTGAGAATGCTGAAGTTGCATGATAGTAATGTTTGAACCTTTTCATTTAATTTTATTGCTGAAGTCACATTTAAATTTATAAATAA
This sequence comes from Glycine tomentella, assembly GCA_007407185.1. Lineage (NCBI taxonomy): Eukaryota > Viridiplantae > Streptophyta > Magnoliopsida > Fabales > Fabaceae > Glycine > Glycine tomentella. Next base: position 2,191,751 of record PYAF01002518.1, on the reverse strand, counting down.
AATATAAATTTTTAAGTTTAATTTTTGTATATAGTATCAAGTTATTAAACACAATGTTTATCATGATGTTTACGAACGACTCTTATCAACTGAACTCAAACCGGAAGGGTTTTGAGCCAAGGTAAATCCATGAGAAGTAAATGATGAATTGAAGACTTAACTACTTAGATGTCGATCCTCTTGTTAAGATTTAACTTCCACTTAACCATATATTTAACAAAATCATAAGACGTCTTTATGATGTAAGCAAGGGTTGGGGGGGGGGCATATCGAACTTTTTGTCTGTGGTTATTTAAGCACATGGCTATAAAGTAGTAATAAATAATTGTATAAATATAGATATTTTAAAAATATTAAAGATACTTAAAATTTATATATATTGAGAGAACAGTTCAAATTTCTAAACAAATGTAATACAAAAATATTTTTGGGACAATTTAAATTTAATCGTGTTATAAATCTGAACCGTCATCTTAAATGAGAATATTTTAAGAATTATTCTTAAATAAGAGTGATTTTAGGATTTATTCTTAAATGACAGCAATTTTAAAATTTCCACTCTCATTAAGCCATATGTTTTATCATAATCTTATGGAGTGACCAGTTAGTCTTTTTTCTTTCTAGTTTTGTATTCATTTTAAATATATTTTAATTTTAATTTAATTTAATAATTAGGCAATCTTATTTTCCAACCATCTTAATCACTCGTCTTTTTATCTTTATATTGCGAATATCATTTTTTAAGGGAGATTACATTGCAAGAGTACAAATATTTTAGTTCAAAGTAAGGCTGTAAGGTGTACAAGGGGACATATTTGGTGTTGCAAAGGAAAGAAAAAAGAAAAGAACATTACTACTTAGAAAGGCAAACTTTAAGAAGGGAAAATGATTTTAAAGCAAAATTGAGAAGAAGATAAAGGTTTTTAATGAAGTGGTAATTTGGAATTTTTATTTGAGAGACTTGTTGGAAGAACAATTCAAATTTCCAAATAAAATGCAAGCATGTCAAGATTTAAGAGGTATATTTAAAGAGATAGTATGTTGAGTATTGACTCTTTGGAGAGTTACATTATTGTAATTGATAGGTTAAGTAAAAAGGTGGGTTAAATAAGAGATACTAATTCTATCTATAATGGAACATTGAACCTTTTCTATATATAAAGGAGTCATGTGAAAAAAGATGTAGCATTCCAACTTATACATCACCACAAGTGTGTAGTGTTGCTGACAATGTTGAATAATAATTTATCTTTCTTTCATTGCGACCACATGTTTGATTTAGTGATTTATCACTAAAATTGATAAAAATTAACAATGGAATTTAGATTTGGAAAGATCTGTTTAAAAGAGGAAAATTGAATTAATAATAAAGGCAATAGTCCTAAGTTGATAAAATTTAGGATAATTAAGGAAAACTTTTAGGATGGGAGATTCACACCAAGGCTTTTGATGCACTTAATTTTCTTATCTCAATGTTATTTTTTTTATTAGGAAGAATTAACTTAAAACATTCTCCTCTCTTTTTTCGGGGGTGGAGGTGCATCTAGTTGAGTTAACCCTTATTTTTATAGTAGTGAAAATAGATCTTTGAAGAGTAAAATAAGAATAAATAAGAAGAAAAGCTTGCATAATTTATATATCTTCAACATGTGGATAAACATTTTCCTTTACATTTAATTTGCTTTCACAAATTCCACAACTTGGATGTAACTTAAATTGATGACGAATTTCCCTTAGAATATAATGAAAACCTGAATATAGTTTGCATCCTCAAAATTAAAGTTACGAAAATAATGATGTATATAAGTTATAACAATATTAGTGTATAATATTTATTAACTTTGTTAATGACTATTTTTTATCAAAGAATTTGATTGACCATTTTTAGTAAAATCTCATTTATTAATTACATTTTTTCATCTATCAAACTCAAATCCCAAATCTTATTTAAGGGATTCGAGTTTATTTTCACTCAAACTAATTAATTGTGGACAAAAGATTACTAAATAACAATTTTTTTTATCTCGCGTAACAAAGAAAAAGACAAACGAATTCAAGAATATATTGAGAGGATGAAATAGAAATTTATTTTAATAAAGTGTACCTTATGCATGGAAACGTATCTTTCTATTTCTAGATACTTTGTATTTTTTCAACAAGAGTCACATTAATTAAATTCAATGTATTTCATGACAAGTTACAGCATAAATTCAATGTGTTTCATGACAAGTTACAGCATAGCACTTGGTGTGTTATAAAAAAAAAAAAAACTTTTACTCTAATTTATGTTTTGATGATACTTCAACTCTAATTTGGATTTTTATAAATAGACAATTTCTATTGATGTCTACTTATGAATAAATAAACACACAGTGTTTATTTATGTAAACACATGCTCTTTCCTCTACATGTTTTATAACCAACTCGTATGAAGTATTATATTATTGGACCGAACCAAAACAACTCTCCAATTTGATGAAAATAACTCTTTAAATTGAATGAATTAACACAACTCTTTATTTTAAATGAAACAATATAACTCATTAATTTAAATAAAACAGCACAACTCTTTATGTTTTAAAATTTTCTCACAAATTCCTCCAGGTTAATAATGTAATGGTACATGGGAGAAGGAAGACAAAGACCACCAAAGACCTCAAATTGAAGGGTAATGTTATATATTTATACATGAGAAGAAAAAGGTAGTCAAATTGTTTATGCAGAATATGTTTATCAATTTCAAGGCACTTAGGTAACAGAGGGAAGCAATTTCCATTGTCATAATGTAGATTCCGAGAGACACGTAAATTGCTTGTCCCTTATTGTATCAGTAAGTTAGAAACATGAAGAATTTTTTATCTAACAATTATTCCGAGAGTACAACATTTCTTCTTTTTTATTTTTATTAAATAAACATTATGAGAGGCTTTCCTTCTTCTTACCATTTTCTTCTTTTATGACTTAAAATGAAATCTTCATCATCATCATCATCACTCTCATTGACAATTCTTTTCTTGGCTTTTATGTCACTGTTCTTTGATACCTGCTGTTGTTTCTGTGATGTTGCAGTCTTTGTTGGCGGCTTTGATAACTTAACAGGAGTTCCTGTTCGAAGCTCCTTTTGCTTCCTCTGCCTTTTCTCAAATGCTTTCTTAGCTTTTTCAGGAGATAGCAACCCATGTTCCATTAACCTGCACATTGAGGTATATATAATTCAATTTGTAATTTCTGAGCAAGATTTAATCCACATAAACTTCAGTAAACTACAGCACAAGACTCCAACTGAATACAAAACATCATCAGTTCAAGAGTCATGCACAGATTCTATCGCTTAAATCTATAATGCTGAAGGAATCAAACTGGCCCCCTCCAACTAATACTATGGAAAACAACTTAATAAACACTATACCTGCCAATATAATACAAGAAGCATTGAGATCATAAAATCTATTTTTCCCTCAAAATTTGGAAGAACGAATTAAAATATTAACACGCTATAGAGGTTTGTTAAAATATTTTTACTTGTCTTTCAGAAGGAATATTATCAACTATTTATAAATTTGTATTTGTTAAAATTTTCTCAAAGATATTACTTGCTAAAACACTCTTGAGAAGCTTTTCTAGCTTGTATCCAAACAGACAATCAAATTATGGATTTTACAGACAGACGGCTGTCGATTGCTTCTTAACAGGGTTGCTCCTAAGTCCTAACCCATTAAGGTTGGCCTAGTGGTGAGGATCTTGATAGTTTACACAAGGTTCTAGATTCAAATCTTGTTGTCGCCATTGTTGACACAACAAAAAAATGGGGTTGCTCCTAAGTAACTTTCAGAATTTTCCATGTACCTACATGACTGTTGTTTAAACTCTTGTTTAGTTTCTTAGTTTTAGCACTCCTTACGGTATGACTTCTGAATTATGTTATTTAGTAATTATCTAGTTATGTTTAATTGATTTATTTATTTATATCAAAATAAAGTTTAAATGAATTAGGTCTTGGAGGCTCACTAGAACTACAGCGAGCTTTAAGGCTCAAAAGACAGATTACCCACCAATAAAATAGAGAGATGTAATAACGAAAGTGTGCAACCACTATTTTCCATGGAGTATAAACTGTTAATAAATGACAAAATTATGATAAATCAGTCTTTTAAATTTTACAGAGATGGTGATGGGACTCAATGTCAGACTTAGCAATCTCATAAGCTAAGGTCAACCAAATCAAATAAAGGAATTTGTCTTTAGAAATGAAAAAACAGAATATATCATCCTGTAATTGACAGGATAGGAGAAAATAGGAGGTTTGTCCAGGAGAGGCATACTATTAACTACATTTATATCTCTAATAGAACTATCTTTCAATCTAAGGAAACAAGTTTATCAGGCAAACTGACACTTGCAGTTGTGACTCTACAAGAAATGTCCTTCTTTATGAAATAAAGAGGAACAAAGTAGTGGCAAATGCACTAGCATACTTTATCATCGTGCACAATTTGACAATGTTGGACATGCCCGGGGAAGGAATGAGCTAGTGATACAAATAGAGAACATAGCGTTTTTTTTTATCAAAGTTACTTATCAGTAGACAATGCAAGATTTTCATAGAACAATTAAGGCAAATTGATGTCATGTCAATGGTATGAAACATTAATTTGATTCATTAAAACAGAACATTCGTAGTGGTCAGCCTAGCAAATGGCTATCCTAGATATAAGTTGGCGTAGACACAATTCTTAAAAGAAACAGAACAAACATCTAATTGCAGAAGAGAAAATGGATGGTTAATAATTGTATTATTGAAAGAAAACTCACCAAAATTCCGCCATTTCACTTGTTGGTATCTGTTTTGACAATGACTCATAGAAAATCCTCAGGGGTTCTTTCTGTCAAAGAAAGCATAAAAATATCTCATGCATGACTACAAGATTGCCATATGTAGACGTTGGTTTGTGAATTCTATGAACCAAATGAGATAGATTCAGTACCTGTTCTGGAGGATCATGTTTCTGGCCAGGCAGACTATAGACTTTCTTCTCTCTCACTTTGGTTTTGGTAGTAGTTGTCTTTGTTATTGTTTTGGACGATGCTGATGATGTAGTTACCGGTTTTGATTTAACCTTCAAGTTTATGCAAAACAAAAAATACAAGTTCAAACCCTTCCTAACTGACATTTACACACTATATTTGAAAGTTGAAACAAGAAATGCTGTATGGTTCCACAATTTTTTTAAGGAAAAAACAACTAAAATACTTATGTAACACGAATCAAGTGCAAGTTCTCCTAATAAATTACTTTGTATTTATTGGAACATCCTGGAATTCTGAACCCTAAGCAGTAAGCACAGAAATAGCAACATGTAAAATTAACATTCAATGCAATATCCAACAGTCAACGAAAACCAGCAACTGAATTCAGAATCAGAACCCTACAAATTCAAAGTCCAAAGTTCAAAACAACCATATATAAGAATTCAATCCAATAAATAAAAAAGTTGGGGTGTTTTTATTATTTAGTGTTCGTTGACAATGATACCTCAGATTTTCTGACAGTAGTGGCGACAGACTTCATCTTAGAATCAGGCCGGTTTTTGATTGAGGTGTTTAGCTTCTTCTTGAGAGCTAAAGAATCAATCTTGGGCTTGGAAGAGACATCTTGGGCACTTGACTTGACCCCCTTCACCATAGTGCTTTTGGTATATGTAGCCATAAATAACACTCCTTTGCCAATTACCTACTAATACTCAATAGATTAGATCCGATTGATCCAATTCAATATTTTCTGTTCATCTTTCATTTGTACTTAATTCATTCCATCATCACCTTTGGCTTTGGCTTTCTCAGTGAATTTCTTTGCTTTGTGAAGATACCCAAAGAGAAAAATTAAGATGGTAACATTCAAAAGTAAAAAAAAAAAAAAAGCAAAACGAGGTGAGGTGTGAGAGAGCTGAGATCAGAAGTGTGAAGTGTGAAGTAGGAGAAAAACAAGCACAGGTGGATTCAAAACAGGGTTGGATATTGGAAGACCAAACCATGAAGATTTTTGAGAAAACAGAGATCTTAAAGGTGGGGACCACTCTTTGTTTGCTTCCTCAAACGTTGTTGTTTTCACTGATTTTCACGTACGGTGGTCGGACGTGTAACGTGGTCAATATACATACGCGTTCATGCCCCTTTGTTTCATGAAAAAGAAGGAAAAAATGCAGAACCTGATAAGAGATCAAGGAGAATCTTAAAACTTTGATGTGCGTAACAAGGATAAAGAAGTATCATGCATAGTATTTAATTATTTTAATGTGAATTTGCGATAATAAAATATATTTATTGATCTAATAAGTAATAAGTCTCTCTCTCCTCTCAATAAAACTCTCGTGCATAGAAATTAAACAAATTAAAATGGAAAAAAATGGCAAAAAATTTTGAATCTATGTGAGAAAATATATCCACATATAATACCAAAAGATAATTCATTCACATATAATAAACTTTAGTTCTTATATTTTGTGTAGGACTCGTTTTATGGGTAGAGTGAAGTGTAAGGACAACCTATTATTGGATTACAAAGCGAGTTGAGGATGCTGGGACAAAGTTCTTACGAAACACGAAATATTGTATGTGGATTAAGATTATATATCCATAAAGATAATGTATGCAAATTAAGATAATGCATGCATAAAGATAATGTATGTGACTTAAGATAATGGACACTGTTTAAGATAATACATGTATATTATATATTAATATAATCCCATTGTGAATGAATAAGAAAAAGAAATAGCCACTTTGCTCCTGAGGACATAAGTACACTTGCCAAACCTCATTAAATCTCGTGTTTGTGTGTATGTGTATGATTTCTCTAATCCCTTTAGAATTTCGGTTGCTATTGCTAACAACTAGTATTAGATGACGCTTAACTCCGAGGTCAAATTCAAAGTGGGGAAGTTTGATGGAACTGAGAATTTCGGATTGTGACAGAGGCGAGTTAAGGATTTGTTGGCATAACAAGATCTTTTGAAGGCGCTACGCGACTCAAAGCCTAAGAAGATGGAGGATTTGGATTGGGAAGAGTTGCAAGAGAGGGCTGTGGCAACCATGTGCTTGTGTTTGGCCAACAAGACCCTCTATCAAGTGATGTAGTGACGTCATTGGGGACAGTATGGAAGAAATTGGAGAGTTCATTCATGTTGAAATCGTAGACGAACAAACTGTATCTGAAGTAGAAATTATATGTGGATGTCTTCAACAACATGTGATATAGCAATGCTAGACGTGAAGATTGAGGACGATGATAAGACATGTATTCTGCTATGTTCTTTGCCTTATTCTTACAAACATCTAGTGACAACTTTAACATACGGGAAAGACTCAATCAGTTTGGAGGCGATACAAGTTGCACTTAGGTCTTATTTTCAACAGAGACAAAATGTAGCGGGGAGTTCGCAAAGCGATGGTATGTGAAGGGTTTCATGAACGTGGACGGACACAAGGCAATGGTTCTGGTGGTAGGTAGAGGAAGAAGTCCAAGTCCAAAGAACACAAGAAAACAGCAGAGTGCTACAAATGTAACTAGAAGGGGCATTTCAAGAGGGACTGCTCAAAGTTGAAGAAATCTGGTGAAGGATCATCCCACTCAGCAAATGTAATAGAGATTGACGATTTAGATTACTACAGTGAAGGAGATGTTCTCTCTGGTTCATGCAGTCAGTTGACAAATGCATGAATTATTGATTCTGGATGTTCTTACCATATGACTCCCAAAAAAGAGTGGTTCGCCACATACAAGTCAGGTATTTGGTAGTGTTTATATGGGTAGTGACAAAGCATGTGCTATTGTTGGAATGAAACATGATAAAATTGCTGTGGATGATGGTGGAGTGAGAACGTTGTGTGATGTCTGACATATTCCTAAGTTGAGGAAGAATTTGATCTCACTTGTAGCTTGCAGGCCAATGCTTTCAATTATAGAACTGATACAGATTGAGATACCATTAAATGATGATGCTACTAGATTGTGGCACCTGTGTTTGGGTCATCTCAATAACCGTAAGATGACATAGCTTCATAAGAGAGGAGTCTTGAAAGGAGTTCCTAGTTGCAAGTTAGACTTGTGTGAGTATTGTGTGCTTGGGAAACTAACTAGGGTGCAGTTTAAAGGTGCAAAGCATACCACCAAAGAGATTCTAGATTATGTGCATACTGATGTGTAGTGTCTTACTAGAGAATCATCTTGGGTGGTTCTCACTATTTTGTGACCTTCATTGATGATTTTTCTTGCAAGGTCTGGGTGTACTTCATGAAACGGAAGAAGTTCAAGCTGTGGAAGGTTGAGGTGGAAAACCAGACAAGCAGAAATATCAGGTACTTGAGGTCTGATAATGGCACATAATACATAGACTTGTGGTTTTAGAAATTTTGTGAGGAACATGGCATTTAGAGACATTTCTCAGTGCGAAAAACACCACAACAAAATGATGTTGCAGAGAGGATGGATAGGTCCCTTACTAGAAGAGCCCAATGTCTGAGGCTGCAAGTTAGTCTTTGTAAAGGATTTTGGAGAGAAGCGGTGAATATGGCGTGCTATCTGCTCAACTAATCACCCCGAGCATCATTGGATGAGAAAGTTGCAGAAGAAGTTTGGACAGGTAGCCCTATTGGTTTTAATAATTTGAGAATATTTGGGTGTCCTACTTTTGTACATATATCTAGTGATGAGAGATCTAAACTTGATCCAAGTTAAAATGTGTGTTTTTGCAAGTTATTCCAAAGATGTGAAGGGGTTCAAGTTTTGGGATCTAGTTTCTAAGAAGATGGTGATCAACAGAGATGCAGTGTTTGATGAGCAGTCCATGTTACCATAAATAGTTGAGACAATTGTGCTAGGGTCTAATGGAGCTTCCCTTGGCTCCATGGAGGTTTAGGTGGACTTTGAGTGGCTATCGGTGATTCCTGAGAGGGAAGACCAATGCAGTCCAAGACCTAATGTCACACCCACAACTGGGCCTGGACCAATGAGTCTAGGTGGACCACATAAGGAGTACAATCTTGTCAAAGATAGAGATCGTCGCACCATTAAACACGTTGTCCAATATGAGTTTGGAGAATTGGCTAAATTGACTGCTTTTGCACTTCTTACTAGTACTAGAGATCCTTCTACCTTTTAAGAAGCCATGAACATCCAAGAGAAAGACAAATGGATGAGTGTTATGGTGGAGAAGATGGAGAAATTGCAGAGAATCAAACATGGGAGCTATTGATAATTGTTGTACATATATTCATTTGAATTACAAATAACACAACAATTATCTAATTTTCCTGATGTTTTTACTTTAGTTTAGCCTTAATCTAGTTAGGAAATAGAGTTTTATAGAATATTAAGCTGTAAATAAAATTTTAATCTTTTCTACTAGTTTCTACTCTTTTGTCAAGGTTTTTAAGGGTACCAAGTGCAGCTGTCACTAAGGGTACCAAGTGCAGCTGTCACTCATGAGGTCTCGCCCAATGAATTAAAATCGCCCAACTATCCCAAGTGTATAGACAAGGCCACATAACAATTCAAGAGTGGAAGAGAAGTGCCAAGTCATCTGAAGAACTCATCCAATGAGTACAACTTTGACCAACGAGTAAAGGCCACTGCGGTAGGGAAAGAATTATAGAAATTCAATTGTTGAAGAATTCGTCCATCGAGTACAAACTCAACCAACAAGTAGAATCACATCTGAAGAGTGAAATAATTTAATTGATTGAAATATAAAAAAGAAAAAAAATTATTCACAATTGAAGATTGAACAAAAAATTCATAATTTTTAAAATAGGCAGAAAACAATCTCATCCATTCATTTTTATTAGTAAATCACATGGCTCACAACAGTCTCAAAAAACATTCGTAGACTTGTCATGAAACAAAGATCATACTTTAACACATTTTAAAAGCCAGTGAACCTAACTTAGCAATATTATACATTTCTAAATCAATTTTTTAAGCTTCCTCTTTGAACTTGGGCTTGTTTTCCAGATGTTTCTCTTTTTCACTCTAAGTAACTTCTCCCGGCTTTAGTTTTTGGATTGGATGTAATAAGAAATGTAATTTATGGTTAAGAAAAAGTTAATGTAATTGCTAAAATTGAAAAAAGAATAACAAAAAGTATACCTTGCCCATGCCTAAAATAACAAGATAATGCATACAAATTAAGATAATATACTCAGTTTAAGATAATATACACCTAAAGATAACATATGCGATATAAGATAATATATGCGTTTATTATATATTTTGATGTAACCTCATTGTGGATGAATAAAAAAAAAAGAAATAGTCACTTTGTTTCTAATAAATATTTGTCGAATTTCATTAAATCTTTTGTGTTCATGTGATTTCTTTAATCTTTTTAGAATTTCGGTGGTTGTTATTGCTAACAATATGTATTTTATATTTAGATTTAATTTATTATTTTAGCAAAACATTTTTATCAATTACATTGATATTTCTTAAAAGAGTTTTACATTATCGGTGCAAAGTTGTTTTCCCTCTAATTTAAACTCAAAATACTTTTGCGCCCAACGATTTAATACATTGCATTAAATTTTTCTAAAAAAAGTGGTTACAAATTAAAGTGAACTATGATAGGTAAATTTTATCAACAATGCCAAAAATTTGAATCTTACAATAACCACTTAGAGAATACTTTACCGAAGCATAAAAAAAGAGAAGTCTTTACCTAATTAAAAACAAAATAATCCTATTCGTTTATATGCATTTTTTACTGACTAAAAATTGCTCTTCTTATCAATTAGCAAATTGAGAAGAATAATGTGCACGGTTAATTGGCATGTTATCATTCGAATTTAATCTATAGTATCGGATTTGAATCCTAAACATGTAGTTGCGTTTTAAAATATGATTATTTTTAGTAAAAATATATGGGCGTGTTATAGAAAAAAAACACAAAAGATTGAGAAAAATGAAATCTCTTATTTATTCATTGATTTTCTAATGTTTACATACAATGTCTATATAAAGGGTGTTTAGCCAATCGAAATGATTTGATACATCCCCTATCTAAATCAAATTCCATAAATCAGTCTGAATTTCTCTAGTTCTTGAAATTTATATTTTTTTTAATTCAAACTAAGTTGATGACTTGATCAACTATATTAGGTTTAATAATAAAAAATTTCCTTCTACATTTATCCTTGTTTAATTTATTTTGATTTTCGTGTGATCTTATCTAGTGTTAATGGTAATATATTCAACCCGCAAATAAAAAGAATGAAGATTCTTCTTTATTTATTGATTTTCTTGGGTAGATTTGTCAGGAGGAATTTTTTTTTTTAATTTTTCGTGAATTTAAAATATTAGGAATGTTAAGTTTTCATATTTGCTATATAACTTTTTTAAAAGAGTTCAAATATTTTTGACTCATGTTCCTCATACAATTGCTTGTATAGAAGAGGTGAATAACTTTACTAAGTTACTATAATGTTTTTTTTTTTAGATAAAAAAAGTTTTAATGTTATGAAAAGAGTACAATTCTTATTAGCTCACTTAAAATAAATTATAGGTACAAAGTTTTGATTTTTTTTTATAAATATAATGAAAATTTAAATTTAAAAATAAATATGAGAAAATAAGTTATACACAATATAAAATAATTTTATATCGTCATCTAGTTACATGTAATTTTATTAACTTTTATAATAATTATCTTAAAAGTCATATTAACAATAAATTGTGATTGAATGATAATACAAAATCATTTTATATTATCAGGATATCAACATTAAACTATACAATGATATAATAAAAATTTAAATATAAGAGTATATATACTAGTAATAAATATTTCTCTAAAAAAATACAATAATAAATATATTTAATATCAATGTTCTGAAATTTAGCCCAGGACCAGTTGACTTAATCAGGCAGGTTCCCCTATTGAATTGGTTGTGTTGATATGGAATTATCCGATCAAATCCAGCTGGATAGGTTACTGAATCTCGGTTGGACCGGTGCGACCCGACTGATTTTTTAATTCTTTATTTATTTTAAATTTTGAATTATTATCAATTATTATTTTGAATTTTGGAGTATGGATGGAGTTTTCTTACTCAAATAATGTTAATTATATAGTTATATATAACAGATACATATATAATTTTGAATTTTTAATATATATCGAATCAAATTGAACCAATTATTAATCCATCAATTTGACCATTAACCCACTAATCTATTAACTCGAGTGGATGAATCATCGAACGGAATTTTTAGGATATAACCTGTTATCATTAGTTTTACAAGTTACATAGAATAAGATAAGTAATATTCTGCTAACGCTTTATCTTAATCATTTCAAAATTTAAATTCCTGTTTATGATTATATCTTTTCGATTATCTTTGTAACAATCTTACTCTATGTAATAAATTAATAGTAATTTTGGAATCGTCTCACATCGAAAAACACCACAGCTCATAAACTTCTTTATAATCTTCGGATTCAGTATAGCCTCCCAATGCCTTACATTCAACCCAACTCCAGAAAATCCCTTGCCTCTTCAAACACTGTCCTATTTCTCCTTGGTTCTTCTCACACCATTGTCCCCATTATTGGTACGTGCCCTTTTACTTGTCATTTATGATTTGTATTATATTATTTGGTTTGACTGTGGAGTGAATATGTTGACAAATTATTTATATGAAATGTTCAGTCCACATTAGATTTGGAATTTCTGTATAGGCATTGATCTGAGTCGTTCTTATGGTTATGGTGCTACACTTCATTTTTTCTGATCTTTGCCCTGTCCCCACTTTCATTTTATAACTTCTATTTTGTATTCTTTACGGTAATCTTGGGCTAATCTTTATGTGGATATTGCTATTGTAGTTTTCTGAATAGGCATTTGTTTTAGTCTTTCTTTGACAATTACATTATTTAAGATATTCATATCTATCCTTATTTTTAGAGATTTAATATTTCAATAAGATATCTAATTTAAACAAAAATTTTAATTAAAATTTGGTGTGTAGTTGAGATTTATTTTAACATTTTGGAATATATTTTTATTTTTATTTTTTCTAAGATGATAAGGAACAGAGTACCTTATAAAGAAGCGAGGGAGTAAGTTATAAGAGCTGAAGTTAGAATGTCAGATTATCATACATCCTTATTCGTTGGTGTTTTTTGTTTTTGTTTTTTTTTATGACATCTAGGCATAAATAAATAAATAAGAAATCTTGAATTAGACTTGATGATTGAATAATTTATCCAGCTCTGATTCAATTAGTATATTGTTTGTTAGTGTTTAGTTTTAAGCATGTATGAACTTTTTGAAGCATTGACATGCATGTTTTGAATAATAATAAAACAAATGTTTTTTTCACACCTTTTTTGTGTGTATACAAGAGATGTGTCAGAAACATAGAGAAAGAGAAAATGTATTAAATATAAGAGTATTATGTTTTTTTTAGGAAAATAAGAGCATTGTCTAAAAAAAATTAAGATGGGTGTAAAAAGATTAATATGTTAATGAAGGAGGTATTTCATGTGTGATATTATATTATTGTCTCCTTCCCTAATTAATAGATAATAAATAGTGTATTTAAGGTTAAACAAATGATAGGTAGTTTCTTATTTCATGTGATAGTAATGATAAATTCATAATTGTTACTAGTGTTGTAAATAAATAAACAATGGATAGAATATTTTCTTTCAAAACAGAGTTAGAGATATAGATTTTGGTGAAATGTGGCTAACTTGTAGATGAGGGTCACTCGATGTATTACTAAATGAGCCACTGAGCTTGTATATTCTGATGCTAAGATGTCAACAAAAAAACAAAAAAATCACCAATGAAAAAACTTTTTGTTCTTCTTCCCATTCCAACTCCGAGCCCAGGACAACCATCAATCATCATTGAACATTGGTATAGCTTAGTACATTATCAGAGCCTTTACTACTCAACACATGGTTTCTCTAATTGTGTAAGGGTTAACCTGTTAATTTAGAATTTCCTTAATCATTTCTTCATCATTCAATTTTTCTTTCCAATGTCTTTAAAAAAGCAGAATATTGCATTCATGGATAACTATTCAGTATTCAGTGGCATAGGCTGTTAAAATATTTTAATTATAATAATAGATTACTATTAGTCAATAATGAAAATGTTATTTAATTTGCTTACATTTAAGAATTTTACTATTATATGTCAGTTATGGAATATTAGATGGGTTTAATGTCAAGAGTGACAACCTTTGATAGGTTATTCGTTGTAACTTTACAAGTAATCTATTGAGAGACTCCAACTTGCTGTTAGGACTATAAATTTATCATCTCATTAATCAAATCTACACGGTGACGTATTTTCCTATAAAGTAAACAAAAAGACTCTCAATTCAGGATCAAAGGTAGAACTCTTTCAAAACTGCTCTTATGAAATTAGGACTGTGTTCAGGTTAGTATTTATTCATCTAAATTATATACTGCCTATAATTACATGTTATAATCTGTAACCTGCCAGGATCTGAGCTTGAAATGTGATTGTAGAACTTATTGTCTGTCCAATATCAGTTGTTGATTAAAAACTCATGACGATGATGTCATTGACATTGCTAAAAGAGCTACAAATGAGTACCCACCCCCTTTAGGGAATATGGAATATTCACTCTTTAGATTGAGTGAATCCATGGTGTAAAAGAGTTAAGGTGATTGTACTGCCAATTTCTTTCTGTTTTTCTTCTTGTATATCACAAAAGCAAAAGCCTTATTAATTGGAGGAATAGGGTGTACGAGGAGTATTTGACCACAAACCCAAGAAAATGTGTCGTAACTAAAGATGTCTATCAAAGGAGCATTTTGTCAACTATTTTTAATAGTATTATACAACAAATTCGTACAAAACTATTTTTTTCTCACTTGCTTTTGCTTCTACTTCCCACGAGGAGTGTCAATTCCTTGCAGTTTTTTAAATAAGTAATTTTCTTTTTCTGCTGTCACATAATTGAAGACTGATCTTCATGATTTCACTAGATGATCAAACAATAACATTATTATGAATCAATTATTCTCTAGGGATAGATATGACCCTCTAGAATCAAGAACTTTTTCTCTAACCATATCGTTCTTGCTTCATTTGTTAACTCAAACAATCTATCCATCATCAAGTTATCAATCACAGTGAGTTGTCTCCAAAATAGATATCGTCATGTCTGGCTTATATGGAAAAGTCTATTGTACCAAATTGAATGAAGAAGCATATGAAACAAATCATACTTTACAGGTTCAGCATGCCAGAGAAAATGCTCTTGCACCTTTTTCGCTCTCTTATGCATCTCTAAGTATCTTTCTTCAGAGATGGACAGCAGTATGTTCCTCAAATTAGGGATTTCTTCCTCCGTGACAAACACAGCAAAGGATTCCCAGTTCAGAATCTCAAAGAAAGGAGGAATAAAATTGTCAGATATGATAACTGGAATGCACTCGTGGAATATTGCCTCTACCACACGTGGGCTATTAACTTCATGACCTCGTGCACAGATGCAGAATTTGCTGCTCTTCATGAGCTGGATGTAGTTTACATTACCTCTGACATGTGGCAAGGGACCAGATATCTTCATGTCAGGTTCTTTGTTCTGCCAGTGCTTCAACAGAATAGGACGAACATAACCGTGTAAACCTCCTGCGAAAAAAGCCAGGATAGGCCTCTTAGAAGGAGGATCACCCCCTATATTTTTTACAGGATTCTCACTTGACCTTATGTATGTTTCTGGAAGAGAAACATCCTTCCCTATCTTGAATCCTACTTCTATGTCAGCATTGCAGAGGGCTCTGATGCAACTAAACATGCGCCCTCTTGTTTCTGCAGGAGCCTGAGAAATGGTGCTTGTTAATTACTCTTCCACCCAATTACTGGTGATACTGCTTCAATAGAAATTAATGATTCAATCATAATGGAGTAGGCATGCCATGTGGGACATACTATATCTATAGTCCATAACTAATAATATGAACTGCAGCAATTGCTATTTGTCAAATCCTAATAATGCAACTATTTTACTGGTTACATTGAGGGAGAATTTCCCTGAATGTTAGACTATGTTACAGATTGAAATTTAAGAAAGAGGAGCAGGGAGCACAGGCACACACCATATTCTTTATCATAAATTGCATGAAGCAAATTGTAGTTCAGAGGAAAGGGGAAGAAAAGACAGAAAATGAATTAATCATAATTTGCATAAACATAAAGAATCATACCCAATCATGGCACGCAACAACAAAATGATCTGCTCCAGAAGTTCTGTTCCAGAAAGGATACTTTCCAGCAATCATGTCCACATAATTTTTCATGTACTCAATTAAGTTGGAACGTCTGTGTGAATTACGTACATAGAGAGTTTGCTGCAACAATCTTGAACTGAAAGGTATGTAAAACAGGTGAGCCTTCCCAGGGTCTCCAGTGACAAACTGTTTGTTTGCCTCCATTAATTTCATGAACCATCCTTCAGATGCATATATTCCATCCAGTAAGGGCTCATGAAAGATTGGTCTATCCCCATCCTGGTAGATGTAAACTTTGAGCATATTTTCCATTAGTTCATAACTCCTGCAGAATGCAGACATTGTTAGTTGAATTTCTATTAGGAAGGACGTGCACAGCAGGATACTCAACTCACAGGAGGCAGAGAAACACATACATAGTGAATTGATCAATATGTAAGCAGAATCCTCCTATCTAAGTTTGGATCTTGATTTTTTTTCAGCATAATAACATGATGTAACCTAATCATATATCTTCGTATATATCCTGTAAATTTATTTTATTGAATATGACATGGAAAAACACCTAGCTTAGTAATGAATGACTTATTTCACTGAAACCATATGTTAGCAAGAGCAAGCAAACTTCAAATGTTTAACTATCAAATCAGATATATACAAGTGAAAAACCCATAGGACATGGTGCAGTTAAACCAAATCATGCATTTACACCAAATGCCAGCAGGTCAACCTATTTTAAATGCCAGTCTTTTATTAGGATCTAAATAGCTGTTTTTAAAATCTGATCAAACTATTAGATTCAGTTCATTCTTCAGAAGTAGTTAGTTGGTAAGTTGGAAGACGAATAATAATATAGTTCAATTAGAAATTTGTCCATTCAACCAAATTGCAATGGTTTGGCTCAAGAGTAGAATCCGTGCATTGAAAATGATAATTGCTTATCATACCTTCTGAACATGGAGACATTCCTGTATAAAGGAGGGTAAAGTCTTGGATCATTCATAATGATGGGTGCATTTAAAATCTCTGATTTGGCATGCAATATTTCCAGATCAACAGCTGAAGCCCTTGCTGGTTTCTACAAACATCAACAGGATAAGTTAGAAAAACTCATCTAATGACATAATTCAATCATATCTCATCATCCAAAACATACCATTAGCTTGGAAGAAGCATGATTACGCTGCAACAGCAAGTTCATCTCAGATATTGAAACTACTTTAGATGGCCTCTTTTTGGAATTCTTTGCAGTCACAGGCTTGGCTTTATTGGATGTCAAGTTATTACTACCTGGCAAAGAACCTGAGTTTCCATCCTTATAAACTGGATCAGTATTCGATTTCACTGAAGTTGCAGCTGAAGTGACAGATACCACAGGACTTCTCGAATCCGTTTCTGAATCTAAGGATGTTCTGTTGGGCAATGGCACCATAGGTTGTGGTGATGAAGCCCCTTGTGATGTCAAATTAATTTCTCTTCCCTGAACACTACTCACTGGGGAACCATCATTTCTGGTTGTGAAATTGACAACACTATCAAGACCTTTAGATGTATCTGGTGCAGGGGAAGTAATTGCATCACTGCCATTGTGAAAGAGAGGTACCTGAGGACTAATTGCTGTTTCTTCCAATGCATGAGTAGAGTTTGAATTTGAACCATTTAGGTGCAAATTATTACCCTCCACTTTAGAATTAACCGAAGATGATGTATCCATTGTGAAACTAGTAAACTTGGTAGTAACAGAAGATAAGAATTTACTACTAGGAAGTTCAGAATACTGAACCATGAAAACTATAGCCACTGTTATTCCTACAAATGAAACTAATCTCGTAGTTTCTGCCTGACACAGAAATCTAAACCCCCGATCCATGTTGGAATCTCAGAAAAAGAATGAAAAACTGGCTAACTCCTCACCCCTAGAGAGATCAGAAGAAGAAATTGAAGCAAACCCATTGCGGTTACCCAGAAAAGTCAATAACTTTGGCGAGGGTTTTCAATGGGGAGGTGAAAGACAGAATCTTATGATGAGGAAGCACAATGAGATTCATTTGGTTAGAGAAACATAGGAGTAATGTATAACGGAATCGTTGGACTAACGGACCGACAAAGGGCGTGCGTAGGTAATGGGATTTGTGTCTGTGACTGTCCCTTTTGTATGTATAATACGAACAGGGAAAGGATCTAACAGATCACAGGAAAGAAAGGAAGAAGGAACAGGAATGGAAGACTCGAGTAAATTAAGGAACCAGTACGAGAATAAGTCCGAGACACTAAAGGTCAAAATTTTAACTGGGAAGTGAAATTACCGGTAACTTCGATTTGGTAGGGAAAAGAAATAAAATATCATTTTTGTCCTTATATTTTGCAATTGTCATTTTGTCCTTTATAAAGACTGCAAATCTTGAATGGCACATATTTTGTGAAATTCGATTTGATAATTGATCCGGAGGAGCTAGTAAATCAGTTGTTTAATCGATAGATCAATAATTGGTCTAATTTAATTTAATATATATTAAAAATTTAAAATTATATATTTATTTATTATATATAAGATATATAAATGTATAAGTAATATTATTTGAGTAAAAAAATCCATTTATACTCTAAAATATAAAATAAAAAGAAAATTTATTTTTTTAAAAAAATTGTTAAAATAGATTATTGTTTTTTAAAAACCAGTCGGGTTGGACCAATCTAACTGGAATCCAATAACCGATCCGGCTGGGTTTAACCGAATCAACCAGGATCAACTATCTAATTGGTCCAAAAGTAAAATCGACTTGATTAGACTATTGGGTTCCGGCCCAGAACTTGATAACACTGAATGGGAAAGCTTCAATGTTTTAAATGAATATTTTTTCTTTATTAAAATTTATTCTTACCTTAGATTCTATAATAAAAATATCAAACATAAATCACCCCACTTTCAAATTAATTTTAAGTAAATATCATAAAATCAATTTCATTCAACATTAATTTTATTAATATTCATCCAAATACACAAGCTTGATTGATTACTTAGTAGCATCTAGAAATGTTATATGGCATTGGCAATACAAAAATTAAACAGAGCAAAAACCTGTACTATGAGTCTATGACTATTTACATGTCTGTGTTATGTTACGTGTTGTACTATCCTTCCATGCGCATCAAACCCACCATACACTTTTATTCACGAATTTAACAAATCTCAAATGGGCCATTGATGTTATTTATCATGCTTTTATGAACAAAGATCCTAAGATACAAGATACATTTTTATTTTACAAGAAGGTACGAGGTACATTTTGATCTTCTATTTTTTATTAAGTAAATTTAAGAAGAGTATTTCCTATGTCAAAAAGAAGAAAAAAAGAAAAGAAAAGAAAAAGAAGCGTACTTTCATAATTGATAGGGTAAGAAATATATATAATTTTGTAGCACTTAACTCCTAAACGATGTGTGACCCCGAACCAGAATGCATTTGCTAAATTCATACCGAAACTTGTAGGAGCAAAAGATTGGTACGAGACTAAGAGGACCATTTTTTTTTTTAATGTTGATAACAAGGGTTAAACTTAAACTTGATGTACAAATTATTCAAACATCAAACAAAGTTTGCGGGACGACTATGAATGCTTGAAGACAACTTGAGAAAAAATATATACAAATTTAATTTAGTTACAACAAAAACTCCAAAAAAACAAAAAAAACACATAAAAATGACCTGATAAATTATCAACCCCGTCCTAATTCTCTATGTCCCCCAAAGAATGTTTTTTTCTTCCTAAAGGAAAGCTTCTTTCAATCTACTTTGGCCACGTCTCCAAAATGATCTATGCAGCTGTTTCTGTGAAGACTCTGTTGTACCAAATAGAATGAAGTATCATGTGGAATATATCATACTTGACAGGGCTCTTGTGCCAAAGGAAATGCTGCTGCACCTTTCTCACCATCATCTGCATTTGAAGATACCTCTTTTGAGGGATGGAAAGGAGTATACTCTTAAGATTTGGAATATCCTTCTCCAAAACAAAAACAGCAAAGGATTCCCAATTCAACATCTCAAAAAATGGAGGCACAAAGTTATCCGATATAATAACCGGGACACATTCATAGAAGATGGCCTCCACAACTCTTGGGCTATTGACTTCGTATCCCTTTGCACAAATACAGTACTTGCTGCTCTTCATGTACTGGATGTAGTTCCTGTTGCCCTTAGACTTTGGCAGTCTCCCGAAGATTTTCATGGTAGGGTCTTTATTTTCCCAGTGCTGCAACAGAATTGGCCTAACATAACCAAGCATTCCCCCTGCAAAAAACGCCAGAGTTTTCCTCTTTGAAACTCGGTTTCCGCCAATGTTTCTAGTGGGCTTCTGAGCATTGCGGACATAAGTTTCAGGAAGAGAAACGTCCTTCCCCAAGACAAAACCTTCTTTCACGTCAGCATTGCATAGGGCTCTTAAGCACCTAGCCATGTGTTGCTGTGTTTCTGTAGAGGCCTGCATAGTGTAGCTAATAAGTTTATTTTATGAGAAAATACAATAGATAAGACTAATGTGATACAACATTTACTAATACATACATTTGAAGGCACATTCAATGAAGTAGAAAAAGCATATATACCCAATCATGGCAAGCAACAAGAAAATGATCAGCACCTCCTGTTCTGTTCCAGAAACGATGTTTCCCAGCAATCATGCCTACATAATTTTTCAGATACTGAATCAGGTTCCTAGAACTATGTGAATTTGGTACGTACAAAGTTTCCTCTAGCCTCCGAGAACTGAAAGGTACGTAAAATAGGTGGGCTTTCTTTCGGTCTTTAGTCACAAATTGTTTACTAGCTTCCATCAGCCTCATGAACCATCCCTCCGAAGCATAAATTTCCAATGATATGGTGAATGCATTATGGGCTACTCTCCTTACCTATACACATACACTTTAAGAGTTCTTTCCATTAATTCATAGCTCCTGACAATTGGACAGTAACGGGATAATTAGTACAAAGGTTAAAAGAACATTTAGCAGTATCTATAAGAATCTTGCTTCATATATCATTGTTGCTTGCTACACATTTAGACAAATGCACATATCCCATATGTTTTTTGGTTTAATTCTGTTTCCCTGAATAGCTAGCAGAGTTTTCAACATTAAGAAATCCAGCAACTTTAATGAATTATTCTGAATCTGTGTGATCAATAAGCTGATCAAGACAGATATTCATGTAATGGAAACGGAAGACCAAAAATTGAGGTTACATGTTATCACTTATCAGAATGATCAACTCTCCCTTACTGTCCATAAAAATTTCAGTCCATACTATCATTCCTGGAGATGCTTCTGAAACATTTTTCAAAACAAAAAACAAAACCACAATAATCAAATGATACCTCTTGAACCTGGAAATGTTTCAGAAAAGGGGTGCGTAAAGATTTTCAACATTATTTACAATTGGTGCATTTTCAATCTCCGATCTGGCCTGCAATAGCTCTTGATCAACAGCCGAAGACCACCTTGGCCTCTGGAAACAAGTTACCAACATTAGGACAGAACTCAAAAACATACCAGTCATGAAATGAAAAAAAATGGCATTAATCATTTACCATAGAACGATATGAGGCATGGTTCTGAAGCAATAACTCATTCATTTCAGAAATTGTTGTTACTTCTGGAAGTGGTATTTGAGAACCTTCAGTCTCCTTAGGCACTCTGTTGATAAAAGAATTATTGCCTACTATATTGAATTCATCTTTTGATGGCCTGAGCCTCTCTTCCTCCATGAAATCAATTTCATCATAATCATTTGATAACATTGGAGACGTATTTGGGCTCACTTCTGTTTGACTTAGAGGTGGAGCTATTGCATGAGAAGGGGAATGAGAAATAGTATTGTTGTAAATGCTCAGTCCAAGATTTCCTGTCTGCTCTGTTGCAGAACCATTATTTGCTATCTCAATACTTTCCACAGTGGAACTTTCATTTCTTTCATCAAATCCTAAAGATCTGCTTGATTCCCTTCCTGATACTGAGGTTAAACCAGTGTTTGAAACAGTGTCCTTTTCCTCAGAAGTCCTAGTTTCATTAACAATCTCTAGGGCATTTTCACCAGTAGAATTTGCTTCATTCAAAAACGTCATATTCTTAACCACTCCAGACTCAGATGATACATCTGCAGTTTGCAATCTAATGCCATCTGATGTTAGTGTGTTGTTGGCTGAAAATACAATGGGTTGAACGCTACTATAAGGAAGTTCCAAATAATGGAATGCTAAAATCATTGCAACCGCAATGCCAATAAGCCAAAACAATTTCTTCCTTTCCAGCTGAAATATCGACCACAGTTCTTGACCCATTTTGCTAAACTTACTGAACAAC
Organism: Glycine tomentella; assembly: GCA_007407185.1. Taxonomy (NCBI): domain Eukaryota; kingdom Viridiplantae; phylum Streptophyta; class Magnoliopsida; order Fabales; family Fabaceae; genus Glycine; species Glycine tomentella. The sequence goes on along the minus strand of PYAF01002518.1, from coordinate 2,169,126 downwards.
CGTCACTGCCCAATTACCACATCAACTCTGTGGATTATACAAAAATAAACTAGATTTAGTTAGAAAAAAGAGTCAATTATTAAATAACATCAAAGAAAATGGTATGAATTTGTGTTGTTAGTGAGGGATTTTCAAAATTAATGAAGGGTTGTATCCTTTCACAAAAGTAGATACTATTCATGAGAAGATGCAAGCCTGAAAGGTTGTATTTTTACATGAAAAAAAAGTGCTCATTAAGGGTTGTATCTCCTTACCAAAATGAACCAGTTTGTTTATAAAAGATCCACTTTCCTTGTAGATTTACACAAGAAATTGCATAGTTTCTGCACTTAAATCACTCCCTTTCTTCCAAATGTATATAGAGAATTAAAGAAATTATTCTGTAAAAGACCATGGTCAATGGCCTGGATTTGAGTGTGTAAACCAAATTAAAGAAACTCTATAGTATCGTGAAAGAGATTCGTTATAATCTTCTTTGTTGCATAATCACCCACCAACACTGTACGGCGTCATAAAGTTGGCAATAGCAAGAAGGTAAAGTAATCCGGACTCTTTTCTCAAGTTCGAAGTTCGGACATATCAATATAATAAAACCATGATGCAGAGTTCCACATATGAATTCACCTCTACTCCCAATTACGAAACAGATCTTCCTTCTACATATTTACTCACAAGTGAGATGATTTCTGGGAAATAATTGACGTTGAAGTTCATAAAAGCAAATGGCTCCAAACTAAAACAATACTGAGAAAGGAAATAAAATAAAAGGGTAGCACACAAATTAACAGCCTCAGAGCAACTTCAGAGTTCAAAAGTTCAGAACCAGAGCAAAGTCGGTGACCTCAAAACCCACCTCTCATTTTTTTATAACTGAAGGCATAAAAATGATAAAGAAAAACAAATAACCGAGAAGAAACATGAGAATTGAGAACGCAAACTGATAACTTTACCAACAAAAAAACAGCATTCAACTCCTCCTTAGGTTGCTCCTGGTACAGTGAGTTACGAAGACGAGATGAGATGAAATATTCCTGGAAATTACGTCACGTTTTAGTTAACTTGTAGGTTTCAAGTGCCATTTGTAAAACTAGATTCCAAAAATATTTTTTAATATTTCTCCCCTCCTTTAGGAAATTTCAGATCAACCACACACAAAACAAGAAGTATCAAATATATTTATTTTTACGTGTTGAAGCTTTTCTAGAGAGGGTCAAAAGTACTTTAAACAAAAAATTATTCTAGCTCTTCTATTTTTCATGTTGACGTTGTTGACCATAAAATAAAAAATTGCAGTAAAATACTGTACCTGGAATCTAAGGAAGATGTTGGAAGCTTCTGTTTTCTACTTTGGAAGTTGGAGTGACGAAGCAAAACAGAAAACTGTGTTGTTGGGAAGTTGGGACAGAAAGGTTGAAGTGAAAGTGGATGAAGCGTGATCTCTTTAATACGCGGAACGCCACCAACATCAGATTCAGCTGCAGCTTCAGCAGCCAAATTTTACTGTTTTCTTCTCTCTCTCTCTCTCTCTCTCTTCATCAGTAGCTGTAAAAAACATAATAAATAAACATTAAATCCAATTTCAAAACAAGAGGCAATTATGGGGTACCTTTATACGCTTTGTCGCTGTCATTCAATTTTGAACAACATCATAATCGGCTGTTTATTACAACAACTTGTTCCCGTGCGCAGCCAAATTCTCCTCGTTAACGTTTTAATTTTTATTTTTCTTTCAAATCCAATTTTATATGACTCCCTATGATGAGTAGTCAACCTTGTTATGTTGTGGGTTGGGTAGTCAATTAAATCTTTATTCAAATTTTAAAGTGTTAAACCATTATGATGAGGAATTGCAAGATACAATATTGTTCTGGTCGATCAAATAAAAATAGAAAAAATTATATTTAACTTTTTTATATTTCTTTTAAATTGTATTTGATATCTCTATCTTTGTAGACATTATTATTATTTTTTTCTCTTAATGTCATTAACTAACGTCAATTGAAATATTTGAGTAAACGAAATTGTCCGTTAAATTAAATTATATTCGCACTTTCTGTGTTTTTTTTTTCCTTCAAATGACATTCGATGTCCCTCTTTTTTTATATATTACTGGCCGTTGTGGACACTCTAGGACTATTGATGTTACTGGCCCCTGATGACGCCAATGTCCAGGGAACCAAACGCAAAATTGATGATGCTCAAAGCTACAGTGGGGGATGAGAAGGTGGTGGAGATAGATATGGCAGCGACGGCTACATTGATGGTGGTTGCTCCGACGGAAGTGGATGCGTCCGGACGTCGTGTGGGTGGACGAGGACGACAATGAGGATGAAGAAATGATGTTAGTGGGAGAGGGAGAATGAGGAGAAGGAGTTGGTGGTGGTAAGTGAAGAGGGGCGTTGAAGAAAATGAGAGTTTGTAAAATTTAAGATGTGATTTTAAAGAAGAAGATCATAATATTTTAGACATAAATTTTCATTAAAAATCATGAAAACTGAACAATTAAGAAATTTTTTATAGAATGTAAAAAAGAAGTATCAAATGCAATTAAAAAAAACACAATAATGTGAGTATAATTTACTCATAAAAATATTATGATGAAGAATTGGGTGTTTCATTATGCAATTTAATTGATCTCATTGTTTAACCATTATGACGAGGAATTGGACTTTTCATGTTTTTAAAATTAATTATCTAATAATTTATCTATTATACAACTAACACAAGTAGTTAGAAATATTATTGAAATATAAGTGTAAATATAAAATATTTGAAAATTGCTTTTTTATATAATAATAATAATAATAATAATAATATGGCTTTAATTTTAAAAGTTAACTTAATTGATAAAATATTATTTACGATTATTTATAATTTTTTTATTTTAATTGAAAAATTCTGAGTAATGAGTATTATGGTCAGTTTAAAAGCGGTAGGTCCTAATTTCTTAAATCCTCTTTCATTGATTAACATATCATCACGTTATACATGAGAAGTTCTTGTCCCTATACGGTGTGACGTTTTATTTACATCAGAAGTTCCTGTCCGCATATTGTGTGTACATATATTCTAATAAAACTCGACCATTAGTTACTCTATTAATTCGACAAATTAATTAAAAATTGGTAAACAATTAATACTACTTTTTATACAACGATTATGAGATTTAATCTTAATTTGAATGCACTATCGATTAAAATGTCTTTTAACGAGTAAAAGTATATGAATAGTCCCTTAATTTATTTGGTGCTTTTACTAAGTTCTTATTAGAATTTTAAAAAATTAGAGAATCAATTCAAAATTACTCAATTTAAAATTACAAAATAAGTTAAAGATTAATCTTATATTTTATCCTTTTTAGTATTCTTATTTAATTATAAATTATAGTAAAATTAATAATTTTATAATAATTACTTTAGAAGACATTTGGCAAGAAGTAAAAATTATGTCTAAGAATAAGAATTCTTGAAAATCATAAATCTAGAAAATCAAAATTTTTAAAAATACTCAGAATTGTTGGATTGATCATGCGTATTTTTTGGAATATTATATATGTTTTTTTCAAGATGAAAGATTTTCATATTTAGTTTTGACAGAACTTTCCTAAAAACATTAATTATTTATCATATTAAATTATCTAATATGAGTAATATAATATTACTATGGTAATAAAACTTCTTATCTCAAATCGAAATAGTAGTTAAATTATCGTGGGTTGCATTGCACTGACAGTTGGAGGAGATGGTCGGTGACAGGATGGTGATCTTTATCAATTTAAATTTCAGCACCTTTAGTACCAAATCAAAGAACACCAAAAAGAAAAGGAGGTTTGAGTGTGGAATCAGGGAGAGTTTCCTGATGATGATAGAGGCAGGTGCGTTTGGAGGGAAAGGGTTCTGCTTAGGCCTGGACAGAGCGGCGAATGGAGTGGGTCCAAGAAGGGAGGTGTAAGGAGTTGATATTTCTGACAAAAAAATGTAAATAATATTTTTTTAATAAAAAATTATGAATTTGGAATTATTTAGAAACATATTACAAATATGAGGTAAGGAGACATGTCCAAAATAGACGTGACTGGTCACATCCAGATTAGGCGTGACACAGGGAGAACTAATTGTCATGGACCCTGCACTGAACCCGAACCGGAACCAGTAAAATATTCTTCTTCGCTTAGATGACTCCAATCAATATGTGTAATGATGAATTTCATCCCAAAAAAGACCGACCTCAACACCTTCAAATACAAAGTCAGTTAAATAAACATATTATATACATATACAAATTTTAGGCCACTTCATCATTCATTTTAGTCATGTAACATACCTTCAACAGGTTGTTCTGATTGTGTACATCCAACGTCCCGATGATGACGGATTTGAGATGACCCCACATCAGTGTTTGCTTGAAATCCAGTCCCATGCACACCAGCATCGTCATCATTATCCGACATACTAGCATCCTCCTCAAGAAGACCATCTTCCATTGCAATGTTTTCATCATCGTCATCCATAACCCAACTTGGGTCATATGAATCTTCCTCAAACACGTTTACAAATGGAGCAGCATATGATGATGTATTGCGTGCAACATTTAAAGAAACTGACCTGATGGGTAAAACATCCTCTGCTCCGGTAAAGTCCACGTACAACTCTAGAAAATCTTTCCTTGCCAGCTTGAAAAATTCTTCCATTAGCAATTCTAAGTCTTCATCATCCACAACTTGAAAACACATGTACTATTCACGTTGCCATAATCTTCCCTAAGCAAAGTGATACATTGGTTGTCTTGCAGACCTAATTTTTCTCGTATCTTCTGATGAAATTCACCCAGTGTTGAGCTTCACTAAATATGTGTCTGCCTTTTCTCCCCTTCAAAAATAACACCCCGTCGCCCTTCAACTTTCCTTCCATTAAAATATAACACAACATGAGCAAACTCCTCACCACCTGAACTCATTTCTTCTAGTCAACAAAAACAAAAACTTCTTGGCAGAGCTTCGCTGTAGAGATAAATTTTAAAAAATTGTGTTAGAATATGTTATTACCATTACTCATAAATAAATAAATTCATAAAACAAGATAAACGACATTGTTCGGGTTACAAAAAAAAGGAAAAAAAAAATAGAGATTCATAGAAATACTTTAACAACCTTAAACCCTAAAAACTAAACCCTAGACCCTAATCATTAAACCTTAAACACTAAACCTACACCCTAACACGTAAACCCTATGCCTACACCCTACACCCTAAATCTTGAACCGTACACCCTAAACCTTACACTAAACTAAACCCTAGACCCTAATACATAACAGTTTTCTACAAAACTAAACTAAACCTTAACCCTTAAACCCTAAAACTGAACTAAATAAATTTAGTAAAATAATTTTAATTTAACAACTAAACGCTAAACCCTAAACCCTAAACCTTGCACCCTAACCCATAAATCATATGCCCTACACCCTAGACCCTAAACACTGAACCCTAAAACCTAAATAGTTCACCCTAAACCCTAAAGTAAACTAAACCCAACCTTAGACCGTAATACCTAATATTTTTCTACAAAACTAAACTAAACCATAAACCCTAAAATAGTTCTATGTAACAGTTGCTAACAATTTCACATGACCCTAACAATTTTATAATTCAATAATATAACATATTAACTAATATGCATAATTAATAAATTAACTTACTTGTTGGCAGAGCTTCGCTGCAGAGATAACTCACTCACAAACCTAAGAGAGATAGACTTCAGAAAAATTTTAGAGAGAAGGTGAGATAGTAAAAGTGACGAAAAAGTAAAAAAATCAATTGTATAAAGCAAGGAGACACGCCCAAAATAGGCATGTCTCCCTGTCCTAGATTTGTAATATGTTTTCAAACAGTCCCAAATTCGTAATTTTTTTATTAAAAAAGTATTATTTGTGTTTTTTTGTCTGATATTCTTACTACCAACTTTTTGAAAAGTAGTGAGAATAAATAAAAATATCCTCTGTACAAATTTTTCTCATTTCTTACCCTTCCCTTCTCTTCATTCTTCTCATCACCCTTTCCTCTTCCCCCTTCATTTTTTTTATACATAAAGCAAGTATAATTTTGTTGTATTCTAAGTTGAGGATCACAACAAAATCATACTTCCATTATATTTTTCGTTTTGGAAATCATCACAACTGAAGTACCATTTTATTGTGTTATATATATATATATTGTTTTCAAAAATAACATAATGGAAGTACAATTCCATTGTACAGTGGAGGTGAAATTAAATAACACAACAAATGTTATTTGGGGTTATGAAAAATTGTACCATAAAATCATATTTCTATTGTGTAATTGGGAGTGAAAAAATACACAATGAAAATATGATTTCAATATACACTTATACAATAGAAATGTACTTTCTTGTGTATTTTTTACCACCTATTGTACAATAAAAATATGATTCTATTATGCAATTATTTAGGAGATAATTTTGGAATATGGATCAAATGCACTCATGTGGATAGTGCCATTAGCAAATATGATAATGCAAATAGCAATATATGAGGTGTTGGAGACCGAAGCAAGTGGCCTGGTTTATGTAAAAAAAAAAAGGAAGAAGCTTGATTGCATTGCATTCTCTAATCTACAATAGGTGTCTTCTTCCTACACCATTCCATTTTCTAATACACCCAACAATAACAATGCAAGACCGATATTGCCCTTTATTAAAAGCTTAAGAATCTTATGGATTCGCAATCCAAATGGTTTATGGATTGGCCAATCTGTGTCCGTAAGTCCATAAGTTAAAATGTATTTTACAAAATAATTTAAAATAATTACTAAAATAATGACACATGCATGTTTTGTACATGTGACTTTCACATTATTAATGCAACGCTCCAACCAATTGGGCTAATAGACCAATTATGTTAAAAAAATAATTAATGTCGCTACATATAACACTAAAATTTTTAATGTATATTTAATACACATATAAGCTTACATAATAAATTTTGTAACAATTAAATTTGATCTAATAATTAATGTATATTTTACACTAAAATTAATATATTTTTTATATATAAAAATCATAATTTTAATAAGAATCATATGTTTAATAAAAATTTACAGGTTTAATAAAAATTTATATATGTATTTATAGGTCTAATAATTTTTATTAAATCTGTAAATTTTTATTTAAAATTACAATTTTTATTTAAATTTATGACTTTTATATGTAGTATTTATTTATTAGATCAAAATTAATTATTAAAAAATTAATTATATAAACTTATATGTATAGTAAATATACATTAAAAAGTTTAGTATTATACATAACAATATTAATTATTTTTTAATATAATTGATCTATTAATTCAATTGGTTAGAACGTCTTTATAATAACTATTCTTATAAATAAGTTTTTATTTATTTAGTAAGGAAAGTTGTTTAAAGAGGCGTAATATTCCAATGGATTGAAAGCTCTAAATACGTCTAAAAACAAAATCTCACCTACCAGTGTAAATAGATTTGTATGTGTATTGCTTCTTGATACCATGCCACAATTGGACAAAAGATGGGCCTAGACTCTGTATGAAAATTTTGTTTCTTTTCTTTTTCTAAACCTAATAGATTCTAGACTCTTTAAAGCTTAAACCATTGCAATTTTATAACGAGGAGTTGTGATTATATTTAGTGTACAAAATTTTTCTGTAATAAACTAAATTATATTAAGTTTATATCATACATATATTATCTTTATTTTCTAAGAAAGTTAAATTCTATAGATATATCTTAGAATAATACACCAAAATTTCCCAAAATCCTAAGATCTATAACATGCCAGATTATTAAGAATTATAATAAACACCTAGGTTCATAATTATTGATTAGTTAATTGATGTGAAAGACTTATTAAAATCACAAATGTAAACAAAAAGAGTTGTTCTTATAATTTTTCCAAAACTAAACTTCTTAATTGCTCACTAGGACCTTTATAACTTTTGAAATGTTAAAAGATAAACAATTTTGAGAATATACATTAGACATTATAACCAGTTTTTTTTTTTTTAATTTATTGACTCCACTAAAGTTCCTACTAGAGTAAGGTGGACTAATAATAATATCATATTCTTTGAGCTCCTGTCACTTTCTTTGATAATCTAATATATTCACTTAATTAGATGAAACATAATTATTATTATTAAAATATAAAATGTGTCTGAGTAATTCTTAAGGTTCATATAGATTAGACAATCTATAAGGTTCTTCTTGATTGGATAATTCGTAAGATTCTTAAGCTTTTGATAAAGGGCAATATCAGTAGTACCCTGTTATTGTTGGATGTATTAGAAAATAGAATAATGTAGAAAGAAAATGCCTTTCCAATAACTATTCTTATCAAATACGTTTTTATTTATTTATTTTATATTGTTTGTGTGTTGATTGGTTTATAATATCCGATATACTAAATCGAATTGCATACCAAACATGAGGGAACTCTTAATTAAATTATAGTCTCTCTTGTGTGTGTAAAATTAGTAAGGAAAGTTGTTTAAAGAGGCGTACTATTCCAATGGATTGAAAGCTCTAAATACGTCTAAAAACAGAATCTCACCTACCAGTGTAAATAGATTTGTATGTGTATTGCTTCTTGATACCATGCCACAATTGGACAAAAGATGGGCCTAGACTCTATGAACAATTTTTTCTTTTCTTGTTCTAAACCTAATAGATTCTATACTCTTTAAAGCTTAAACCATTGCAATTTATAACGAGGAGTTGTGATTATATTTAGTGTACAATTTTTTTCTGTAATAAACTAAATTATATTAAGTTCATATCATACATATATTATCTTTATTTTCTATACGAAAGTTAAAATTCTATAGATATATATCTTAGAATAATACACCAAAAGTTCCCAAAATTCTAAGATCTATAACATGCCAGATTATTAAGAATTATAATAAACACCTAGGTTCATAATTATTGATTAGTTAATTAATGTGAAAGACTTATTAAAATCACAAATATAAAATAAAAGAGTTGTTCTTATAATTTTTCCAAAACTAAACTTCTTAATTGCTCACTAGGACTTTTATAAAAATTTTGAAATATTAAAAGATAAACAATTTTGAGGAGATACATTAGACATCATAACCAGTTTTTTTATTTTTTTATTTATTGACTCCACTAAAGTTCCTATTAGAGTAAGGTGGACCAATAATGATATCATATTCTTAGAGCTCGTGTCACTTTCTTTGATAATCTAACATATTCACTTAATTAGATCAAACATAATTATTATTATTAAAATGTAAACCCCCGTTAGGTAAAGAAAAATAAATTCCCAACAGACCTCCCCTATCCAACTTTATAACAACCATTTCGATACACAATATTTAGTTAGATGTGTACACGATATACCGTGCTTTCAAGGCATTTTGGTATATATGTATTGAAGTTAACTGTGAATATAGACGCACCAAGCTACATTTAACCCACACCTATATGGCCACTTCATATAAAACATTCCTAGTGAATTGCTCCATTCAGAGTACCATATGGATTTCACGGAACCTTCATGCCAATTTCATTTGAGACACAGTAGCACTACAGAGTGTATCACCAACAAACGCCTCAAAACTTATATTAATTGGTCACATTGCTCCCCTCTAGTAAATATATATTTAATTTGACACTGAAGTGTTAACGAAGTTATTCTTGAAAGACTGATATGTACAGATTGATTTGTGTTATGTTTCCAAAAGCATCAGTGATTCTTTGGGTCTGAGTGGCTTGTATTATTGAACCTTCCCAAAAGGGTTTTCAAATATTTAACTCAATTACATAATTAGAACTCGAATTAAGATTATTGATTAAGTTGAACAATTCACACGTTAATTGATTCATGCAAAGTTAATATTGCATTAATCCTTCGCAAAGTTAATATTAAGTCATTTAGTGAAATATTCTAAAAACAAAACTTTAACTTTTTATATAAAAATAAAATAGAATATACATTCTAAAAAGAAACAAAAAGGTTGTACATGATAAGGAAAAATAACTCAGATATCCTTTTTTTTTATTTTTTTATTTCTAGAATCACAGAAATCAGAATTGTGATGGATCCAGGTGCATGATTTCTGGTCAAGCTGCTGCTGGTCGGGTTCTCCGAGATTATTGTGGCAACGTTTTGTTTGGTTATGCTGAAGATATAGGGAACTGTGATGCTGAGTTTGGGCAATTTACCTTGGTATTTTTATTGCTTGGCAACGTGGCTTCTAGGAGATTATTGTGGAATCAGATTCTGAATGGCTAGCATTGCCATTCAGCTTCTTTCTGGTGGCTGTATAGAGTCTCATTCATGCTTTCCTTCAAGAGGCTTGTGCCTTGTAAGAAGGTTTGTAGAGAGGCGAATTAGAGTTTGAGTTTGTTCCCACTATTTTGTATAATGTTGGTTAGACAGATGCTTATTCCATCGTGTTTTCTCGTGATTTTTTTTTCCTTTTTTCTTTTGGGTTTTTACTTAGCAAATTACACATGTCTCTCTTAATGTTAAGAAAATTATATGTCTTTTTTTCTTTTGAAAAACATACACTTATCTCCTTCGAATTTTAAGAAAATTATATATATCTCCCTTAAAATTTAAGAAAATTACACGTCTTTCTTCTGTTTTTAAAACTTATACAAATTATCTAAATGTTGTTTAAGGATTTGTAACGTGTGTTGACAATTTTGATTAAAAAATATGAAAATATATTTTTCGTTCTCGTAAATATGAAAATGTTTGAGAGAAAAAAAATCATATTTTTTGAACTCGCCATATTTAAATCTATTACTTTTTTGTCTGGAGTTAGGTTTGGGTACATCCAAACCTACGTGTGTATTATTGTAGAAAGCGTCAAGTTTTTAACTTTTCTACATTGGTTATATAGGTTTGAGTATATTTGAACATATGTGTATGCTGTTGTAGAAAGTGATAATTTTTCAATTTTTCTATAACGGTTATATATACATATAAGTGATGTACAAAAAATTGAAAAATCTGACAATTTTTACAACAAAATACATGTAGATTCGAATGTACTTGAACTTAATTAAAAGTCAAAATGTAACATATTTAAATTTTTGGAGTACGAAAAATGGATTTTTTTTTTTGCTGTGACGAATTCTGAACATTTCCATATTTACGAGGACAAAAAACATATTTTAATCATTTTTTTAATCAAAATTGTCAACTTACATGACTTGTTATTGTCAAACGTTTAGACGACATTTAAAAGGTTTGTATATAGGTTCTAAAAATAAAAGAGAGTCATGTATACTTTTCTTACACTTCAGGAAATATATGTGTAAGTTTTACAAAAGAAAGAAAAATATATGCAATTTTCTTAAACATCATAAAAAAATGTATAATCTACTCTTTTCTCTTTCATTTATAAAAAAAATCATAATATCATATTAAACATTCAATTATATTATTAGGCAGGATTATCATAGTCGTTAAAGCTTTTCAACTTTTTCTTTTGAGGGAAAAAAGCTTTTCAAATTATACATCCCAATATCCCATGCCATATAAACAAAATGATTGATTATAATGCTAAACAGAATTTATTTCAATCTAAAATCAATTATATAAATAATAATAATACATCAAGTAAATGAATGCATCCCATGCCGTGTTAATTGTAAGGGAAACAGCTTTTGTGCATTTAAACATTTAAAAATGTTATCTAACATCACTTTGATATATACCAATATCAAGACATGATAAAAACCATATTTATTGCTATTTTATACGTTTGATTTTTGTATATTGACTATATTATACGGTTTAAACCATAATTATTTTTTTACTCCGAAAACATTTGTATTTTTTTGCTATTTTAACATCTATAATAAGATTCTCCATATGGTAAGCAAGTGGATTATATCATTGTAGTACGAAACTGCAGTAAAATATATGCACGATCACATTGTGTGTACACCTACTACGTCGATGCTGATGGAAAGCAACTTGAGGGCCAAATTACTTGCGTTAAAATAATTGCTTTAAATTGTCCGCTAAACTACAATATAACTTCTAAAATAATTGTAATCAGTTTACAATTTTAAGCAATTATCTAGATCAACATGATGCTTGGAGAAGTACGTATATGGCTTATAAAAAACATATAATTTTAACTTAATCTATCAATAGCCAACCCTATAATTTACATTCAATAACTTGGTTTTTAATTTATTAATTAATTTGATTGTTTAGTTTTTGTGCGTATGTATTAAAGACAATGACCGGCAGTTAAGACACTAGCCAATTAATGCAAGAAAAAATGACTTTTTCTTTAAAAACAAAATACAGCTCAAAGCTCTATGCGAATTGTGAACCATCCAAACTCAACATTGGGCAAAATCGTACTCACCTGAATGTATATTTATTACAATATCGCAACCATGCATTTAAAAATATATAAGTTTATCGATCCATTGGCTAGAAATTAAGAGCTCCTTTGTTGATTCCTATTGTCTTTCTTCATTGATCCCCTACAGATAATGAATAACTTACGTACTTGTCAAAGACAAGCTAAGGGCTAAACAAACCAACAAACTGAAACAGTACCCTATCTATCTTTACATTTTAAACCAATGAGAATTCATAATTTATAAAAAAAATTGTACATGCATTCTCTTTATCTTTTATAACAGATAGATAGAAATGGTGGAAATGAGATTGTACGTTAATGAACTTCTAACTTCTATTTTTTTTTTTTGTTTATATTCATATATAGCAATGAGTCAAAAATAAACATAAGTTTTTTTTTATAAACTTTTAGTAGACACCGGTCCAGATATTCACAGACAAAAAAAATGCAAATTGGAAGGAATATTCCGATACAAGGGAAAGCTCCACATGCAGTTGGAAACTATTTTTTACAATTCTTTTTATAAAGCTATTCCTTTTTCCATTGTATAGTATTATTTTACACTCCTCTCTCGTGCCTGTATAAAAAATGTACAAAAATGATTTTAATTTCTTTGTTAATGTAAAATGTTTGAGTAATAAATGTTAGACATATACATTTCTCTATTCTAAACACCTCATTAATAATCAAAGATCTAACTGAATGAAGATTTTACATAATTATTTTATACTTGAATTTGATTCCTGAATAAAAAAGATCTCATTCACATTTGTTAATATCTTTTAAAATATTTACTTTGGTTTACTATTTATTATGAAGCTGGTTGTGTTGCATATCGAAACGCACAATCTATAGTTAATGGAAACGAATATGGCATTGGCAACTTCATACATGACTCTTGCACCTAAATACTGCTGCGTTCAGAAACGACCCTTTATCATAAATTCAGGACTTTCCTCCGCTTTCAAGGTAATTAAATCTGTCTCTAATTTGCTTTTCAAAACCTAACGTCCATTGAGTTGCATAAACATTGTTGTTCACTTCATGAGCAGCCGATCCTAAGAGCGTTGCCTCAAATTCCACTGCAAATTGATGCATCTAAAACCTTCACAAACATCAAATCGAAATTTCTTAACGCTGTTGTGGATTCAGCATTTGAGTTTGTCGACCAGCTTGTGCTTCCATCTCAGGTGAGGTACCAACTAATTAAAGTGTTTTAGTCTCAACCATCAAGGGTGTGTGAATTAACTGGCGTAGGATTGTTTCAGTTCACAGAGATCTTGGGTTGGAACCTTGGATAGTAGCCATCAAATAAAAAAAAGTGTTCTAATCTCAAATGGACGCCCTAACCATCATTTTAATTTATTAATTAATATATAGTGTTCTTTTTGTAGAGTAACTTTGCTCCGGTGGAGGAGTTAGGGGAAGCCGTGGCTATCACTAACATTGAAGGTGACATACCAGATCACTTTCCAGAGGGTGTCTTCATTAGAAATGGTCCGTACGTACTATGAATTTTTGAACTCTAGCTGGGTGCATGCATTTGCTTAAAATGGGGAAATGAAAAGAAAATTCTTTCACACTTTTATTATATCCCTTATGAGTTAAAAAAATAGAGTATCATAATAATCTTATCTAAACTGAATTGATTTCCATCTTATGAATAATAATAATTTTTTTGTCAAAAAATAATTATAAAATCTTGCTAACTAGTGTTTAAGGGTATTAATTGGTTAATGAACTAAAAAATATATTTATTATATAAATCATAAAAGAATGTAAAAAATAATAATAAATAACACAAATTTTCACCTCTTAATAAAAATATTTTAATTTTAATTTTTTTTGCCTTAATTATATTATGTGTTTTTTCATATAAGCTTAATAACTGTGCTTGATTCTAGTTAGGAGTGGAAAAAAACCAGGCCAGGCTTGATTATGCCTGACCTTGATCTGATTTAAAAATATAAAGCTTAGTTTGATCTATTTATGACTTTTTTTAGGTTTGGTCTGACATATTTAAAAGTCTGATTTGGTTTATGAGCCTATTAAAAAGCTTATTTTTAATAGAAAAGTTAATTTTCCAACACTTTAAATCAATTTAGGAAAATTAAATAAATCATTTTTAAATAGAAAATGTCTCAACATCTTATTTATATTTTCAAATAAATAATAATCATTTTATGATATTTTCAAGATATTTTTTGAAGTGATTGATCATCTACCTTCATAATTAAAAAAGAATATTTTTAGAAAAATAAGTATATTATCTTAAAGTTTCAATATATATATATATATATATATATATTAAATAAACCAACCTGATAGACCTAACATACTCTTTTTAAAACTTGAGTATGAACTTTTTATTTAAACAAGTTTTTCAAAAAATTTTAACCTAACCTTTATAATAAATAAATTAGGTCAAATCATATCTTATACAAGACAGGTGAAAGACCCCTAATTTTAGTATAACAGTTTCCATAAATTATATGACGTGCTGTAACATTTTCTCTTAATTAATCATGAATTAAGTGACTAGTGGGGTGGAGGATATATTCTCTAGTACAATAGGGGATATTATTATACCAAATACTTCTTTTAATTTGTAAGTGTTGGTATCCCTTAATCCTTTATACCCTGTATTTTCTATATATAAAAAAATGAACATAAGTGTCTAACTATCCAATCAGAAATTGCTTTTACACACTATGGGCGTGGGGGAAAGGATAAAAAATAATTTGTTCATTTTCACTCGGCCCACCAAGCACAATTTAGAAAAATGAATAAGTTGTTCGAGCAGTGATGCATTCAATCCTTTCAAAATTTAATGAGGAGAAAGTGAACATAAGTCTGCTTGCTACGTATCTTGACAAGTGTAGGGCGAGGAACACAATTCTTATAATATATTTTTTAACTATTGATTAAAATTATTGAAATTTATAAAATTATAAGTAAAAATAAGTAAAATCAAGTGAGACTTACAATTTTTTGTATTCTCTAATAAAATTTAGCAGAAAATAAATAATATGTTCTTAGTATTTTTCATATAAACAAATTTGTTTAATTATTATATTTAATGTAATAATTTTTCACATCTAAATAAAATGAAGTAGCTAGAATGAAAAGAAATAGAAAAAAGAGGAAGTACAAATGAAAAATTGGGATGAAAAAGAAAGAACTAGATTGAAAAAAAATAAAAAAAAAGAAATTAAATTTTTAAAAAGTAATTGAATGTAAAGAACTAAAATCTATTTATTTATATTCATCTTTGTACATTGCTATATATACGTACAGGATCAAACCCACTCTTTGGAGGATTGAAATCATCCAAGTCTATATTGGGGAGGACAAATAGCGTGTGGGTGGAAGGAGAAGGAATGCTTCATGCTTTGTATTTCAAAAGGGAAAGTAACGGGTGCTGCACCATCGTCTACAAAAACAGATACGTTGAAACTAAAACTTACAAGCTTGAGAAACAAAGTACCAAGCCTTTGTTTCTCCCTGCCGTAAAAGGAGATTCGTTGGCAGTTATGTCTTCTATGCTTCTAAATTGGGTTAGTATTTTTAAGCACATGCTCAAAATAATCATTCTTTTGAAAGATAACAAATTCTATTAAATGATAAATAGTTAAATTTTTCTATAAAAGTAAGTGTGAAATGCTAATAAATTGATTTCAAAATGATGAATAATTCAAATTTAATCATTGAATATGCGACAAATTAATCCTGTAAATAATTTAATAACAAATTAATTCTTAAACTTTGTAACTTAATATTAAACTGGTCCCTAAAAGATACAATTTATTTCAAATTGATAATTGAACATTATAACTTAATGACAAAATGGTCTCATAAATTTAAAGATTAATTTGTCACACTTTTGGTACATTCATTCATAGACTAAATTTGTATTTTCATCTTTTAATGATCAATGCATTACACTTTTGAAAATAAATTTGATTATTTATCCTTTTTATTAATATTTTTCATGTACAAATAACTAATTATTTTCCAAAAAGTTTCAAAGAAAACTTAAAAGATGATTATTTTCATAAGGTTAAATATAATTTT
>PYAF01002518.1:2141403-2152545 GCA_007407185.1 Glycine tomentella | reverse complement strand
AATGGAACACTAATATTTTTTTTATGGAAAACAAAAGAAATCATCAAAATAAAACTTTCAAAAACATAAAATAATTTAAAACTTAGTATATTATTGAAGTGAAAAAAAATACATAATGGACAAAAGTTACATTTTTTTTCTTTTAAAAAATCAAACTAAAATAAACATGCATATAGTGTCCAATTATATATGCATTGAATTAGTTAAGATTAGCAAGTATATTTCTAAAGCAAAATATGTCAATTGAAGCCCTTGTTGAATAGCCGTGCATTTATAAATAGTAAGAATTTTATTAAATTATTATGGGGTTTTCAAATTATCCCAAATAAAAATGAAGTTAAACAATACCATTATATACAGGTAGATCAAAGTAATTAAGACAAATTCAATACCTAATTATTATTACCTTTTATGTTTCTGGTGTGAGAGAGTTCATGCATGGTTAGCTGGAATTAAGTCATCTCACAAACGAGCTAGTTTTGAATTATCACCTTGTGGATTTCATTCACAGCTGAGATTTGGACAACTGAATAAAGATTATAGCAACACCAATGTGTTTGAGCATTCAGGCAAGTTCTACTCGATTGCGGAGAATCAAATCCCGCAAGAAATTGACATCTACACACTAAATACATTGAAATACTGGGATGTCAATGGAGCATGGAATCGTCCTTTCACCAGTCACCCCAAGGTTTCTTTTACGTGTAACGTGTGTGTGGTATATATCTAGTCAAAGTAGTGCATGTGACTGTGAGTAGAGTTATTCTTAGTTATTATACAACTAGATATATACGAAGGTTAAGATTTTCTCTCACACTCTTAATTATTGTGTGCTTAATAAAAATTTCTTGATATGTTTAATACTACAGAAAGTTCCAGGCACAGGAGAGCTGGTTATTTTTGGGGTAGATGGAACTAAACCTTATCTTGAAATTGGAATAGTTTCTGGTATATATGCTTTAAACTCCTAATAATATACTGTAGTACTCATTGATTTTGATAAAATGGTTGTGCTGATGTGTAATATCGATAACATATATACCCTTTATTAACCATTTTCAGCTGATGGAAAGGAATTGGTTCATAAAGAAGACATAAAACTAGACAGATGCTCTTTATGCCATGATATAGGTATCACAAGCAGGTATAATATGTAGCATTCATTATCAAACCAAAGAAATGAAGTTATAAGCCAAGGCTAAATTGACTAGAATGACAATTGTCGTATTGAAACTAATGCATCAATCATTGTTATGTTTTTGGTTAGCAGGTATATAGTGGTATTGGATCTTCCACTGATTGTAGATTCAAACAGACTACTTAAAAGAGGCCCGTGAGTATAAATACATATCGACTACACACAACATGTAGACTAGACTATGACATAAAATGATAAAATCTTTGTAGATGAAATTAGCATTCCATATTATTGCATGTAGATTAATCAAGTACGAGAAGGAGAAATATGCCAGGATTGGGATAATGCCACTCTATGGTGATGAAAAATCAACCCGGTGGTTTGAGGTGGAACCTAATAGCACATTTCATATCATCAATTCCTTTGAGGATGGTCATGAGGTAACTTATCCACAAGTAATTAATATTTTAAGCTAACCAAGAACTTCTTCAGATACTCGATGTAGGCAATTAGCTGCAAAATTGAGAAACTTTCTATACGTTGTACCAGGTTGTGTTGTGGGGTTGTAGAGCATTAGATTCAATAATTCCAGGACCTGAAGATGGCCTATATGAATCTACGTGGTTCGCTCGGTGTTATGAATGGCGATTAAACATAAAAAGTGGGGAGGTTAAGGAAAAATATATCACTGGACCAGAACAGTTTATGGATTTTCCAGTAATCAATGCAAGTTTTACAGGAATTAAGAATAGATACGGATACACCCAAGTGGTTGATCTCGCTGCAAGTTATGCTGCAGGTAATTCCTTAAAACACAGTTTTCTCTATTCTTTAACTATTTAACAATTACTATAACCACTAATTACCATAAACCTAGATTCATAATTGATAATACGTTTCATATTTGACCATTTAGATATTCCTAAATATGGAGCTTTAGGGAAGCTATACTTTGGAGAACCATGTTCAGAATTCCCAGAGGTAAAAGATGGCATGAAATAGCTAGAATTTGATTATGTGATTACTTTTCTTTTATATGTACATATAAAAAACACGTATTTTTCCCCTTAAAAGTATTAACTTTCAAATGTGTAAATCAGGGAGATACACAACAAAAGCCTATAAGGGTGGAATACCATAGGTTTGAAAGAAACGTATTTTGCACTGGATCTGCCTTTGTCCCTAAAGAAGGTGGTATTGAAGAAGATGATGGTTGGATAATCACTTTTGTTCACAATGAAGATACCGGCATATCTCAAGTAGGTCACTTGATTTATGTGTGGGCATGTACAAGTTAATTGATCTAATGATCCAGCTAAGAATCATATTAATTAACACCTTAATTAATTTCTTTATTTTTCTTAATAGGTTCATATAATTGACACAAAGAAGTTTTCTAGTGAAGCAGTTGCTAAAATTACCATGCCTTTCAGAGTTCCATATGGATTTCACGGAGCTTTCATGCCAATCTCATTGTAGGCACGGTAGGATTAATTGTGATGTGTTGTCTGTATTAATTTGCAATTATGGTCATTTATGTTGATGACTGATGTATATTATGTTATTATCTACTTAGTACGATTACTTAAAATAAAAGGGTAAATTATATTTATTTCCCTTATAGATATTTAATGTGCAAATGGTAATTGGCAAATTAAGAATTAAGAGGCCTCTTGAATTAGCAAGTGAACTACATTTTTTTATAACACATATGGAGACAAAGAATGTAAGGAGGGCTGAATTGAATGAATTAAAATACATCTGAGTAGATTTTTTCTTCTTCTATTTTTTAAGTTTATCTGAGTAGCTATTTTAAGAGAAAATTGAAATGATCATAATTAAAATTGCGTGTAATAACAAAGATTAATGGAAGTTCTGAAACATAGGTTATTGTTGATATCTACTGAGGTCTTGTAATTACTCAGGATTTGCATTTAGGAGATGAGGAATCTTAACCTTGACATTAACCTTGTATAATCTGAATTCTTATTGTTAATTCAAGTTCATTTCTTTTAATTTGATTAAACTTGTCTCTAATTTTAATAACTTATAAGCTATTTGCTTTTAATAGATTGATTTTTCTATTGACAATTGGGAGATTAGAATAAGGATTAGATTTGGAATAAAGCAACATGATTGAGAATATTCGAGAAAAATATTAATAATTATGAGATTTTAAAGATTCTTTGAATCATTTTTTTAATCTGTGGCAATCGAAGATAATTTTTATAAATTTATAATAATTTACATTCTATTTAATCAACTAAACTAAATCTTCTTTTCATCATATTCTTGAATATATTGTTTGTCTTAATTGGGAATCTTTAAAGAATTAGATTTTTCAATTTGGGAAAAAAAGCTGTTGAATAAAAAGTTTGGGTACGTAATTGATTAATTTGTTAATCATAATTATTATAAATTTCATTTCATGAAAGGTTAGCTCAAATAGAGTTAAATTACATAATTGCTACTTGTATACAAGGGCGGAACTAGGGGGCTAGGGTGGACCACCGCCCACCCTAAAAAAATTAATAAAAAAATGAAAATGAAAGGAAAAAAAAAAGAGGAAAGAAAAAATATTAAAAAAAGGTAAAAGGGGAAAGAAAAAAAATATAAAGAAAATATAGTAAAAAAAAGAAAAGAAAAAGAATAAAATATGAAAACAATAAAAAGGAAAGAAAATATAAAAGAGGAAAAAAATATATAAAAAAAAGGAAAGAAAATGTAATAAAAATAAAATGAGAAAGAAAGATAATAGAAAAAGAAAAAATTGAAAGAAAGATGATAAAACGGAAAAAAATAATAAAAAAAGAAAAGAATAAAGAGAAAGAGGGAGAAAGAATACTACAAAAAGGAGATGTCTGGACACAAAGGAGAAAAAAGAAACACAAATCCCAAGAGAACAGAAGGAGTCAAAAAAGTTAGTTCATTTGGTAAACCAGTGAAAGAGAAGAGTTTCAGGTATCCCCTCATTCATTTCTTTTTTCCTTTTTTTCTCTTTCTTCTTCTTGTTGTTATTCTTCTAAAATAAAATAAACTACTATTTGTGCCCCTTGTTTTTACACATGTACCCCCTACTATGTTGGGCTGAACCCATTTTTGTGAAATCTGAAACGAAATAAAAAAAACATAAACTATTGTTTCGGTTGTTAATGTTGTGCAATGTGATCTTATGAACCAATCTCAACATATTGAGATACTGGTTGAAAAATTTACTTCTCAGGAGATTGCAACTAATCGTTTGAGACTACAAGTTTCTGTGGATGTGACAAGATGACTTGCTCTTCAAGGATGTGCTTTTAGAGGTCATGATGAAAGTTTAGATTCACTTAACCGTGATAATTTTCTTAAGATGGTACAGTTTTTAGCTTCCTATAACCAAGAAGTTGCAGCAGTTGTTTTAGAAAAAGCTCCTCAAAATGCATCATATAATTCACCTAAAATTCAAAAAGAAATTCTTCATGTTTTATCTGAAAAGGTTAAGAACACAATACAGGAAGAAATTTCCAATGCCAAGTTTTGTCTTATTGTTGATGAAACTAGTGATGTATCTAGAAAAGAGCATATGACTATTGTTTTGAGATTCGTAGATAAAAATAGATAAAAATACATCATATGATTTTATCTGAAGTGATTTTAATTTCTGTAATAGTTTTTTTTTATATTAGATTTATATTGGCTTCGGAGTACTTTTATTTATGATATAATTTTTTTTATGTTCGTCCCCTCTCAATAAAATTATTGGTTTTGTCACTGCTTGTATATGTGCCTTAAAATGACACTCCAACTCTCTCTATATAGGCACTTGTCGAGTTTGCATAAGCATCGCTTATTTTCTCCAATAAACAAAGTTTCAATACGAAAAAAAAGAGTAAACAATACAGATTCAATAAGTGTCAATTGGAGCAATGGTTGGCAGAAGTGGATCATATGCTAATCACATTTGGCTATTGTATAATATATCAATCATGGACAACGTTTTTTTTTATCAGAGACAGGACTCCAAGCTGATGCATGCTTTTGTCTTCATCGACCAGAAGATATTCTAATTAATTGTCCAAGAACCAACAACATAAAAAGTTATCCAAATTTGTCTGCATTTGTTGGACTAACACCAGTGGAGATGCAATGCTATATATGTTATGCCAATCATGTAGTAGCATATTACTGATTTCCCCTCATAAATGTTAATTTAGTAAGAAAAGAATCAAAAAAAAAAGAACCAAAATCTGGTAATTAAGATATTCACTTGAGAAGATGGGTAACAATAACTTTTGAGATAAATATGTATGTTTAAGATCTAATTTATTATATTATCAATTTTAGTAAAGAATTATTTTTTATTTTATTATCATATTTATTATTTTATTAAATTGTTAATTTGACAAGTCCTTGATTAAAATTAGAAAATTGTTATCATGATAGAGATTATGATAATAAAAAATAAGTATTTTATAATTTTAATCTAAATTATTCTTGATTATAGGATTATTATGAATGAGACATTGATAAGATAGATCAATATATATGTAATGATTTTTATTGGATAAAGATTAATAGATCTCATTTATTAAATTGCATATATAGATGATATCATTGAACTGATTCAATTGAGAATTTTTAACGATTATTAAGTTGATATGTCAAAAAGAAGTTCTCAATGAGATTATCATAATAATTAACAAGTTATTTAATATGTTTTAATTTCGGATACATAATGTCTTAGGACACTAATTGAATGAATATTGGATATGATTAAATACTTATATAATTAATGATTAATCAAGAAGTTATTCATCAACTCTAGGTAATGAGTTTGAACTCTATGATAAAATTAAGACCTTGGTAGGGCAATTAAATGAAAGAAGAAAAAGTTTCTTTAATCATTCATTGATTAAATGTGTTAGTTTATTTGAGTTTGACAATAATACTATACTCTAGATGAAAGAAAATATTACATTATTCTTTTATTAGTTTTTAAAGGTAAAAGATGTTATTTTATGTTATCCGAACGTTAAAGAGAATGTTACAAACCTACATGAACGAGAGTTGTCTTTGCAAAAGAAAAATAATTTATTTGATAATTAAATTAGATAATTTAATTTAATAAAAAATATTTTAGTGGAATATTATTATATTATTTGTTAGCACCAAGAATGTAATATTTATAAAAAAATATTATTATTTTATAAATATGGAAGTTGTCCATAAAATAAGAAAAATAATTTAGTATTGTTAGATGCCTATCTTGATTAGTAAATTAATTATGATTAATTTACCATCAGTTTATTATTGAACATACTGAACATACTGAACATACTGGGTCACACACAGACCACTGTTTCAATCTTTGCAAAAAAATTTATTTATTTGATAATTAAATTAGAAAATTTAATTTAATCAAATAAATATTTTAGTAAAATATTATTATATTCTTTGCTAGCTCCAAGAATGTAATTAATATAGAAAAATATTATTTTATAAATGTGGAAGTTGTCCATAAAATAAATAATATTTTATTGTTACATATCAGGATTAAATCATGATATTAGTTATCGTAATTATTCATGTGATTAATTATAAATTATCTATGTCATGTGATTAATTGATCTTTGTTTTATATCAAGAAGCTTCTTGAAATAAAATATATGAGATAACTTTTATTTTTATAAAGATAAAGAGATAGATGTGAAATTATTTTAAATAAAATCTTTACTTTTTTTTCTCTTTGAGTAAAGACGTGAATCCATATCTTTTAACATTATAAATAAAAACTGAGACAAAATGTACAAGACACAAACTAGAAAAATATAAGTCTAGTTTTAGATATGAAAAGTAGAAAGATGATTTACTCTCTAAAGTATCACTCATCTAAGTTAATAAAACATACTAGTATTGCATGTTGAGTCGTCACACATTTGAAGAAATTTTTTTGTTATTTCAAAAATGCACATCCGTACACAAATCTATTTTTCTCTATTTATTATTGTTGTATATTGATATGGAATCCAACTCACCAAGACTCCCACCATCATCATAAGGCTCCCACCATCATAATTCAAGTTTTCTTTTCTTTATTTAATTGTACCACTTTCTTTATTTAATTCTAGAATTACTACTATAAATAGGAGTATCATCAAGCATTGTAACACACAACATTTTCCATTGAATACAAGAACAACAAGTTCTTCTCTTTTCTCTCTTTTCTCTCTAATCCTTTTAGTTCCTGAGCCATATATTTTTAATATAAAATAGATTATAATTTTTCAGTGTAAATATTGGGAACACTTCTATGTTCTATGTGTAACTATCACTAAAACTCTCAAGTTCAACCCCTTTTAAGAACCGTTTGCTAATAATGTTCGTGCTGGTTCTTTCTCTACCCTTCATTGTTCAATCCCAAGCCAAAGATCGATAGTGAAGAAAAGAACCTGCCAGAACTCCCTCAAATGGTTCATCAAAGCAAGGGAATAGTAATAGCAGTTCTCTCCACAATGTTTGCCATAACATTTCTCTTACTTCTCTATGTTAAATTCTGTCGAGTTATCCATCATGAACTCCTTAGGCAAAACTCAAATCTCCAAAACTTTCAGGGCCTAACTCGACCAAGGTCTAGAGTTTCTGGCATTGACAAACAAGTAATTGAAACACTTCCTTACTTCAAGTTTTCTTCCCTTAAGGGTTTCAACGAAGGCCTAGAAAGCACGGTTTGTCTCTCAAAATTCGAGGACACGGAGACTCTAAGGCTTCTTCCAAAGTGCAAGCACGCTTTCCACATGAATTGCATTAACAAGTGGTTTGAAAGCCCCTCTACGTGCCCTCCTTGTAGACGCAGGGTTGAAGCAGGGAACATGAAGAACCTCAATTATTCATTAAGCTCGAGGTTCCTTCGAGTTCCTTCGAATCTCATGGAGGATATTCCAAACCTTGAAATCTTCGTTGAGAGAGAGCCATCTAATCGAGGTTCATCGAGAAGAGGCTTTTGGGACGTGGGCAAGTGCAAGAAACAAGAACCACTACTTGTTGACCAAGGTGGTGGTGGTTCAAAGTGCAACAAACATGAGCACGTGATGAATCATAAGATAGTTATCTCTGATGTTTTTACGAGGAGCAGGTGGAGTGATCTTAATTCTTCGGATCTGTTGTCAATGATTAGTGAGATGATAATTAATGATGTTTGCAGCACGAGGTTCAGTTCCTGTCCTTTGGAATCCACCGACCCCAGTGGAAGGTTTCATGGGACTTCGAGTTCTAATGAGAAAGAAAACTCGTTTACGGCACTGAATAATCCTGCGGAAGGAGAACAGGATCAGAGAATGTGTGACATCTAATGAGAGGTTGTGGAAGGTTTGGTTGCCAATTGCACGAAGAACAGTCCAATTGTTTGCAAAACAAGAAAGGAATTCGGTTGAATTGGATGGAACACAAAACTCTGGCTTCAAATGTTTGATCAATTTAATGGGACTAAAATTGTAGGTAATTAATGTGTATGTTTGTGTAGTCAACACAGCTTCAATGTCGGTGTGTTCACATAAAACAGATGAGATTACGATCCTAGATAGTGCGATCATCTTATTTACCGTCACTATGCAAAATAAGCATACTATTTTAAAAAATAAAAGTAAAAATAGTGAGGGAGAACTCTTTTCAGCATGAAGTCAAGTCAAACCATATAACATCTAATCTCTTCACAAAAAAAATCTTGAATTCATATTCAAGTGATAGTTTTCTTATGATGAACAAAATATCAATATTAAGTCAACCAACTTGCTATCGTCGTAATACTTAATTGTTTTGACACTCACGAAAGTGATACGATTTTAAATATTTTCATTGTTGATATAAGAGAATAAGAGGATTTCCTACAAATATTTTTTAAAATTATTAATTTGTTCTGCATAAATTAATAATCTATTATAATGGGTGATTTATCCATTTAGCTTTTAGATTATAAAATTGGGTGAATTTTAAAAAAGTCATTTCATAATTTTATTTTATACATATAAAAATTGCATATGAAATAATGAAATTTAATTTTTTTGAAGTATCCATGCCCATTATTATTAAAAGGTTCTTTCATAATGTTGTTGCTAACACGGCTTCGCTTCGCTTTTCTTTTCAATTATTAATATTTTCTAGAGAATAGAAAAACTAAATGAGTGGAGTTTTTGAGTTGAGTGGAGTAGAAGTTACAGCCTTGTGCTTTCACCTAAGTCCAATGTACTCACCTTAGTTAGTGGGCACAATTTTTTCCCTTTTTTAAATTAGGGCCCTTTTCTTCTCCTTCAGTACAATCTAATAAATTTGCTATTTGACCAACAAGGATTCACTCATTAAAGTCTAATTACTTTACATTCATTTGTTCCAACTACAAAATAGAGAGAGCATTGGTAGAGGAAATGTCACTCCATTTCATGCCCAAGGATAGGACACTCAACGATGCTCCATTTCACCTGGTAAGCATCTTCACATTACTGCACTCTAGGTTAAAAAAATTTCACTCCATCTCGCGCCCAAGGACAGGACACTTATGTGACGCTCCATTTCAGCTGGTAAGCATCTTAATTCATACTAATGCACTCTAGGTTAAATGATGAGTGTTACGGATCTTTTATATTGGGCTAAGTTCGAAAAGCCCTAGACAGCTGATGAAGTTATTTATGGAAAGATTAAAGAAGATTGAAGTTCTAAATATTTCCCGGATCAAAGAAGATACAGAAGGTCATTATCCACAATATCCATTCAAGATCACGATCAAGAATAGGAACAATTTCCTCATTTCACCACAGGTCAGTAAGCATAAATAGCCATACACACCAACGGTGAAAGGTACACAAATACTGTGACTCTCTCTTTTTCCATCCTCACAGTGCACGCACCCCACGTCTAATTTGTGGCTCGTTTGTGCTGTGATCTTCTTCCTGGAGTTGTTTAAACTTTCATAAGCACCTTCAGAGAGAGAGAGTTGATCCCATATTGATTTCTGGCAAGTTGCTGGATATCCATTTTTAAGGAACGGAACATTGGCGCCGTCTGTGGGAAACGTTAAACTTCGATTCCCACCATGGTAAATACGAGAAGACACCAGCTTGAAGGCCCACCCGAGGTCGGCCGATCACGTTCGATCCGGGTGGAGGATGCTTTGACGGATACAGGTTCATCGCGGGCACAAAACAATCCGCCCCCCGCACCTGCTGAAAACCTGATGGCCGCGCCAGCCGAGATAGATCAGGAATCAGTGCAGCGCTTCACCAGCAATGCGCTGCAATCCATTCTGTCACGGATTGAGCGTTTGGAGCAACGATATGCCCTTCAGCGACAGGAGGATATGAACCACATGCTGGCGCAACTGGACGAACGTTGTGCAAGATGGACGATGGGCGAGCATGACCGATTACGGACGATGGAGCAGCGACTCGGCCGTATAGAGTTGCCACAGGAACAACCGATGCACCCCGATTTGGCCAACCCGGCCGAGAATGTGCATAACACAGAGCTACATCGTGAGCCGACCAGGGCCGAGATACCATGTCCTGTGGCATTCAGAAACCCGCAAGAGGCAGTACGAAGCTACCAGCCGGAGGGAGGCGCCGGGGTCTACAGGAGGAAGTACAGGCGGGGGCAGTATAATAACAGTCCGTTCGTAGACGACATCGTCAACGCTCGATTTTTAGAAGATTTTGACGGATCTTTCCTAAACAAGTACGATGGGACCCAGGATTCGCAAGTGCACATAGATGAATTCGACATGCAGATGTGTGTTCGGGGGATTGAGGAGCCGATCATATCCCGGATATTCGTTACTACTCTGACCGGACCGGCTCAGACATGGTTTCATTCATTACCTCCTCGGTCAATTCGTAATTTTGAGGACTTCGGCCAGAGATTTTTGCTCAATTTTGCAACGAGCAAGAAGCAACCCAAGTCCGAGTTTGTTCTGGGCAAGATCCGACAGCAACCGGGGGAGACGTTGCAGAGTTACTTGGACCGATTTAAAGAAGCTG
>PYAF01002518.1:2123618-2141303 GCA_007407185.1 Glycine tomentella | reverse complement strand
GGTGCATGTTCATTTGTTATCGGCCGGCCTGAATGGATCATCTCGGCTGGCGAAATCTATATACAAGGACCCTGTTAGGACTTTGCTGGATTTCAGGGTCCGATCTAAGAAATACCTGGAGCTGGAGCAGATGGAGATTGCCAACACCGCTCCCAAAAGAAAAGGATCACCGCCGAGACATCGCCCACACATGGGGAATACACCCCCCAATAGGAGTTTTGAAGTCGGCCATAGACCGGCAAAACACGAGTCCAAGTATGACAGATATACTCCGCTAAACACCTCTCGGGCGCACGTGTGGAGGGAAGTAGCCATGACCGAGATGAAGAAGGTAGACCGACCTAGGCCGGTGTTCAAGAAGACCGCCCTTGATCATTCTCGTTTTTGTGAATTTCACAATGGCCCGGGACACACTACCGATCAATGCTGGGATTTGAGGGATGCAATAGAGAAATTCATCCGAGAAGGAAAGCTAAGGCGATATGTGATAAAAACCCAGGGGCAACAAGGAAAGCGTAAAGGCAATCCCAATGATGAGGTGAAAGGCCGAGATGAGAAGAGAAAGAAGACAGATGAGGAGGAGTTCCCAGAGCCAGAGTTTGAGTGCAACGTCATTACTGGTGCTATGGGGGGTGGAGGCGACACTGCCAACCAGCGCCGGAAGTATCTGAGAGAAGTGCTGACAGTGAGAGAACAGCCCAAATTTAAAAAGACTGGCGATAAGAATGAGAAAGATGAGCCGCCTTTGCTTTATTTTACCAGAGAAGACTTGGCCGACGTGATACCGGGTCATGAGGACGGTTTGGTCATCACTGGGACAATAGCCAATTACAGTGTTAAGAAGATATTTGTTGACAATGGCAGTTGTGCCGACGTTATGTCATGGTCGGCATTCAAGAAGATGAACCTAGATGAAGAAGACCTGAAACCATGTCATACAGTGCTGTTGGGTTTTAATGGCGAGAATACTGCACTCAAGGGCTCCATTGAGTTGCGACTTACGCTGGGAACAAAAGAGGGCTTCAAGTCGGAAAGAGTCAAATTCGTGGTAGGGGAGTTTCCTTCCCCCTACAATGTGATTCTTGGAAGGTCCACCCTCCATAGGTGGGACATCCTGATGTCCACCAAGCATCAAAAGATGAAGTTTGTGGGAAGCAATGGCAAAGTAATCACTATCTGTGGCGATCAGAGGGAATCTCGCCAGTGTTACTTCAATGCTGTAAAGGAAAGTGGAGCTGGCCCTTCCTCAATGCCGAGTTTCCCAGAAGGCCGAGAAGAAACGAGGAGAACAAGGGGGAAGCAAGTGAAGCCGGTAAATCTGGTGGAGCTTGATGTACGGGAGAAAGAGGAGGAATGGAGACCTGAACCAGCCGACGAGTTGGTGGATATCTAGATCGGCCCAGAGGTCACCCAAGTCACCAAGATTGGGAGGATCACCGACCCTGCCGCACGGGCCGAGCTGATAGAATGTTTGAAAGATAACCGAGATAGTTTCGCATGGAAAGCTTCAGAAATTCCTGGGATAGATCCTGCATTCTGTTGCCACAGATTATCCATGTACCCAGATGCAAAACCAGTCGCTCAAAAGAGAAGGAACCTCGGCCTTGATCGGAAGCAAGCGCTAGAGAAGCATGTCCGAGAACTACTGGATGCTGGTTTCATACAAGAAATCCAGTACACCACTTGGCTATCTAATGTGGTAATGGTTAAGAAGGCTAATGGCAAATGGCGAGTGTGTGTTGACTACACAGATGTCAACAAGGTGTGTCCCAAAGATTCTTATTCACTGCCGAGCATAGACCAGCTTGTGGACAACTCTGCTGGATATAAGTTACTGTCTTTTATGGATGCATACTCCGGGTACAATCATATTCCCATGTATCCGGGAGATCGGGAGAAAACGGCCTTCAGGGGAGGAGAGGCCAACTATTGTTATAATGTGATGCCCTTC
Source organism: Glycine tomentella (assembly GCA_007407185.1). Classification (NCBI taxonomy): domain Eukaryota; kingdom Viridiplantae; phylum Streptophyta; class Magnoliopsida; order Fabales; family Fabaceae; genus Glycine; species Glycine tomentella. Next base: position 2,139,352 of record PYAF01002518.1, on the reverse strand, counting down.
GGCTTGAAAAATGCCAGAGCCACTTACCAGCGCATGATGAACAAAGTTTTCGCCCAGCAGCTCGGCCGAAATATAGAAGTATACATTGATGACATGATTGTCAAGACAGCATCAGAGGGCGATCACATCCGAGATCTGCAGGAGACTTTTCGCCGATTAAGGGAAAACAACATCCGGCTTAACCCGCTCAAATGTGCTTTTGGGGTGATGGCGGGGAAATTCCTGGGCTTCATGCTGACACATAGAGGTATTGAAGTTAACCCGGACAAGTGTGAAGCAGTTCTGAGCATGAAATTCCCGACCACAAAAAAGGATGTACAGCAGCTGACTGGAAGGTTAGCAGCGTTGACGAGATTTCTTCCCAAAGCAGCAGAGAAGGTTCTTCCCTTTTTTCGTTTATTAAAAAAGGAAGCCCGAGTTGGATGGAGTCCAGAATGTGAGGCCGCTTTCCAGGAGATCAACAGGTGTCTCTCCTCACCACCGGTGTTATCTAAACCAGAGCCGGGTGAAACACTTATCTTGTACTTGTCCGTGGGCGAGGAGGTGGTGAGCGCCGTATTAGTAAGGGAGACCGGCAAAACTCAGCTACCAGTGTACTTCATCAGCCGAGCTTTGAAATGCTCGGAGTTGAGATATCAGAAGCTGGAGAAGGTAGCTTTTGCACTCTTAGTGGCAGCTAAGAGACTACGTCCGTATTTCCAGGGTCACACTATCGTAGTCCGGACCGACCAGCCGATCCGGCAGGTTCTTCATAAACCGGACTTAGCAGGAAGAATGATGCACTGGGCGATACAGTTGTCCGAGTTTGACTTAAAATATGAAGCCCGGCAGGCTATCAAAGCCCAAGCTTTGACCGATTTCTTGGTCGAACTCACCCCGTCGGCCTCGGCCAATGAGGAAGTATGGAGCCTCTTTGTGGACGGATCGTCCAACACAAAGGGAAGTGGAGCAGGAATCATAGTAGAGAACCCTCAGGGGACATCGGTAGAGCAGTCCTTGCGGCTGAATTTCCCGACATCGAATAACCAGGCCGAGTATGAGGCCTTGATAGCCGGATTAATCTCGGCCAGAGAACAAGGAGCCCGGAAGGTGAAGGTGTTCACAGATTCACAGCTGGTGGCGCTCAGATTGAAGGAAGATATCAGGCCAAGGGGCCGTTATTGATTAAGTATTTGGCTAGAGTCAGGGAGATCATTGCCGAGTTTGATGAAGTCACCATCTCCCATATCCCCCGAGAAGAAAATGTGAGAGCCGACATATTGTCCAAACTGGCGAGCACCAAGGGTGCAGGGAACCATAGAACGGTAGTTCAGCAAGAGTTAGCCTGTCCGACTTGCATCATGATGATATCGTCCGAGTTCGACTGGAGACGGCCGATTATCAGATACTTGGAGCAGGGAATAATCCCAGATGATGGTGTGGAGGCCAAAAAGTTGATTCGAGATGCTGTGCTATACACTACCTTGGAGGGCGAGTTGTATCGAAAGGGACCACACACCCCCCTGTTGCTCTGCGTTGGACCTGACCGAGAAGAATATATCTTGGCCGAGATACATGAGGGCATCAACGGCCAACACATGGGAGCCAAGGCACTGGCAATAAAAGCTATTCAGGCCGGATACTTTTGGTCGACTATGAAGGCAGACGCCCAGGATCATGTGAAGAAGTGCGAGAGTTGTCAGAAGCACGCTAAGATAATATGGTCTCCCCCATCCGAACTGACGACTATCACCTCTCCTTGGCCTTTTTACAAATGGGGAATGGACTTGCTCGGACCATTCAAGGCCACCGAGGGTCAACTGAAATGGCTGATTGTAGCCGTTGACTACTTCACAAAGTGGATAGAAGCCGAACCATTAGCCACCATCACCTCGGCTCGAGTTCGGAAATTCTTCGAGAGGAACATTATTTCTCGGTTTGGAATCCCGGCCGAGATCGTCACAGATAACGGGACTCAATTAACCGATAAGCAGTTCAGGGCGATGATGGCCGATTTTCATGTCAAGCACCACTTCGCCTCTGTTGAACACCCCCAGTCTAATGGTCAGGCCGAAGCTGCCAACGAAGTTATTTTGGAAGGGCTCAGGAAAAGGATGCATGATGCCGGAGGAAGTTGGGTAGAGCAGCTATACTATGTCCTATGGGCGTATAGGACCACTGTCCAAACATCTACCCAAGAAACACCGTTTAGAATGACATATGGATGCGAAGCAATGATCCCGGTTGAAGTCGGACAGCCTTCCTGGCGACGAATGACGATACTCAAGGAAGGTGAGGAAGTTAATAATGCGGCGTTGATCACCGAGCTGGAATTGATAGACGAAACCCGAGCTCAAGCACATATCCGAGATGTAGCCGCAAAGCAGTTGACTGCCAGGAGATTCAACAAGAAGATCAGACCGAGATCCTTCGAAAAAGGCGATCTGGTCTTGAGAAGAGCCGACATCGGCAACAAAAATGCGCAGGACGGAAAGTTGGCGGCTAATTGGGAAGGGCCTTACCGAGTTGCTCAGGATCTCGGCCACGGGGCATATATGTTGGAAACACTAGATAAGAAGGCGATCAAACGCACTTGGAATGCCGACAAACTGAAGACATACTATAGCTGATTACTTATATGTTAAATGAGTAAAGTGGCGGCCAACGGTTTAGACACCCCCACTTCATGTAATCTCTTTTAACGACTTTGATGAATAAATAAGTCAGAAATTGACGAAGTTTCTTTCAATATTCCTTGATATCCATACAATAAAGCTCATTGAGCAATATCCATACTGTTCCATGTCGATCCGAGGTGTTTTCCGACCCTGATCAAGTCGGCACGGTCCGAAGCGGCTGTGATACACTAACGATAACGTGGAATATGCAAAAACCGAACTACCTAAGCGTAAATCGGTCGATATCATGTTTGGTCGTTGGAACCAAACAAATATTTAAATGCGCATACTTAGAAAAATTTCGACAAGAATATGGGAAATAACATATGATTTCCAAAGATATAATTGTTCAAAGGACAAAGAAATTGTTCGAAATGAAAATAAAAGAAATACATATTAAGACCGGCATCCCGGCCCCTTCAAGCATCTTCTCTTGGAGCCGAGTCTCCTTCAACGCCGGCCTCCGGGGTATCCTCCGCCTCAAGGATGGAATCCTCTTGATCAAAATAAGGAACCACATCTCCATCTCGAACGAAAGATTGGAAATGTAGTCCCTCTGTATTCAGGGCGATCCCGGGGTTGAGGCATCGGATCTGCGCGATGGCATTGTTGAAAGAGTCCTCGGCCGCCGAAGAAAGGGAGTCTTGCAGATCGGCCACCTCTTTCTCGGCCACCAAAAGCTTCGACTTAACCTCCCCCGCCTCAGCCTCTGCACCCTCGAGCAAGGTTTTCACCTCATTCAAGTTTTGAGATAGAAGGGCGGCTTTAGCAAGGGCTTGCTCGGTCTCAAACCGGGACGCCCCTAGATCCCGCTCAAACGCTGCTCGGTCTTGATCGGCCTGTCCCCGAGCAGCGGTCAGTCCATCCTCGGCCACTTGAAGCTTAGTGGTGGCAGCAGCAAGCTCCTCCTTATACTTGTGACATCGCTCCTTGGTCACAACAAGGCAGTCGACCAAGGAAGCCGTTTGGAGAGCTTGCCTTTGCATCCCCTGAAGCAAACGAACGTCCTCGTCCGAAAATCGAGCAGAGTCGGCGAAACGTTTTGGGGCCTGGATGAAGGGGAACAGAGCCTCGACTCCCCGCTCCCATAGGTGGCCGAGCTCCAGTTTGGAAGCGTCGGGAGGCAAGGCCGTGGAGTATTCATTGACCAGGGGATCAGAAACCGGAGCAGGCGAAGAAGGAGCAACGTCTTCAGCAGGAGGGGCAACCACGGCAGGGATGGTAGAAATCGGAACTGCCGGTACAGCCGAAGCAGTGGTTACCTCGGCGGCCGATCTGGACACCTTCCTCTTCTTGAGGTTCTTGAAGAAGGGGGGGACTGTGTTGCCGGCAGGAGGAGGTCGGGAGCTGCCGGGATTCTTGCGGGATCGAGGGCGGAGGTTGCCGGTTTGATCTTCCATCTCGGTAGCTACAAAACAGAGCAAAGCAGCAGTAAGAGAGTAAGCACCGAAAATAAAAAGGAAGATAAAAGAACAATTTATATAATTGACTAACAGTCAGGAAGAGGCGAGGGAATTTCACATAAACCCCGACTCTCTCGGAAAGCATCAATCTGGATAACCGAATAAGCGTCCTCGTCCGACAACGCGGTCTCATCTCGGTGATAATAGGAGGGATGGATATCATGGTGGGCACGGTTCCAATAAAGCAGAAATCTCCACCTCACCTCGGCGGATTCTGGCCCTTGAAGAAAAAAAGGTTGTTCACCAGGTTTGGCACTAACTTTAAAATAATTGTTTTTAAACCTTTTAAAAGAATCAGCAAAAAGAGGAAAAAGCTTACGTCTAGGGCGACTCCGTAAGGAAGTCCAACCTTTTTTACTCGAAGGCTCTCGGCCAGAACCACTGGTTTGAGCCGAAAAATAATACATAAAGACGGCGACCGAACAAGGAATTCTTAAGTTAATACACAAATCCTCAAAGGATTTGATAAAAGCCCAACCATTCGGGTGAAGCTGTGAGGGGGCTAGAGATAAATGCTTCAGGAGCTTCATCTCGAACTCGGTAAAAGGAAAACGAATACCCAGGCGGGTGATAACGTCAGCACAGAAGAAGAAGAAGTTAGATTCGCCCTGCTCGGCTCTAGAGCAGATCGGCACACGAGAGCCGGGATGGCGAACTGCAAATCCTTCTTGATTCCCTACAGGGAGGGCGGCTATGCCCTCCGGACTCATGGATGACGAGGTATTCAAAACCTCAAAGGTCACCCAAGGAAACTGGTTTATCAACGAAGGAGAGAGGTTGTCGGCACGAGAACCACTTGACCGAGATTCCTCAACGATTTCCACAGAAGGGAGTTCCATGATAACCTACGATAACAAAAAAGAAAATAATCAGGAGAAGATACCTGTAGGGGGATTGTCAAGTCGGATGGGGTCGGCCAAGACATTTTCAGAGGATATCTCGGCCCTAGGCGGGGGCAATGAAGGAATAACAGTTACCGGATTATGCCGGCACGCATCTAGCACGCCATCGGCGTCCTTGTTGAAACCCACACTGGCTAAGTACATGAACCGGTCCATACACTTTGTGCACGGATCAAACCGGATTTCAGAAGGAGTTTCTGACGGGAAAGATTTTGGAGGAAGGGCGGAGGAGATCACAGTATGAACCCTAGTTTCCTTAGTGGGTTTTATACCAGAACTTTGCATAGACTTGGAAGGAGGAATGCGACCTCTAGATTCCTTAATAGACCCAACCCTAGGACCTGCCTCAACCTCAGAAGGATTTGGTATGGTTTTAGAGGGAGGTAATTTGTTAACTGAGGGATTTTTGGTGGATTTGGAACCACCACTAGGCGGCCGAAGGAAGCGTCTAGTTTTTTCTTCCTCACTAAGGGGCTTACCAAAAAACCAAAAAGCTACGCCAGGAGAGACTTTATCAGCATAAGCCTCCTCCTCAAGAGTAAGTTCACCATTATAAGACTAGGAAGATTGACAAAAAGGGGGAACCAGGGATGAAGATGAACAAATCAATGAGGGGCAGAAACCCAGAAACAACTCCAAAAGAGAATGGATGTCGCAGAGGATAAAATAAAAAGGGAGTAGAAGATAGAAACGAGTAATGCAGTGAAAGTGTAGAAGAAAATACCTGGATTGAAGAGTTTTTGAGGAAGAACAAGAAGAAGCACCAGAAATGCAAATGCAGGAAGTAGAGTATCAAGAGCAAGGGCTTTGCAACAGAAACGAGCCAAAGTTTTGAAAGTAAGTGGAAATGACAAAGTATGGGTTGTAATAGTGGGAAGAAACCGCTAGGACCCACGTAATTAAGAAAAATGGTAACCGTCGAAAATTGGAAATAAATGGTAATCGTGCCTAATTACTGGGGCAGTTACAAACCAATGATGAACAGTTAATCAAGAGACAGGGGTAAAATAGACTTTTGGCAGCAGACGGTCATGATTAGAGACGTGCAAAGAAATGACAGAGTATTAAATGCTAAGGAGGCGCGTCATTTCATATATCTAAACGACAGCAAAAGAACTTCATTGCCTTGGAAATTGGAACGGGAGAGAAGAGGTCGGCTTAGTAGAAGAAACGCTTCATTATCTCGGATAAAGTCAGAAAAGTAGCCGATCTCACAAGAGAACTTTTACGTTAAGTCGGTCCAAATCAGAAAGGTAATCCGTCCCACACGAGAAACTATCATTATCTCGGCCTAAATAAGATCGGCTCTACACGAGGAGACTTCTGTCAATATCGGCCAACCTCGGAAAATAAGGTCGGTCATAAGAATAAAGATAACGTTATGTTCATCTCGGTCATCCAGGCTACTCAATAACCGAGATGAGGGGCAACTGTTGCGGATCTTTTATATTGGGCTAAGTTCAAAAAGCCCAAGACAGCTGAGGAAGTTATTTATGGAAAGATTAAAGAAGATTGAAGTTCTAAATATTTCCCGGATCAAAGAAGATACAGAAGGTCATTATCCACAATATCCATTCAAGATCACGATCAAGAATAGGAACAATTTCCTCATTTCACCACAGGTCAGTAAGCATAAATAGCCATACACACCAACGGTGAAAGGTACACAAATACTGTTACTCTCTCTTTTTCCATCCTCACAGTGCACGCACCCCACGTCCAATTTGTGGCTCGTTTGTGCTGTGATCTTCTTCCTGGAGTTGTTTAAACTTTCATAAGCACCTTCAGAGAGAGAGAGTTGATCCCATATTGATTTCTGGCAAGTTGCTGGATATCCGTTTTAAGGAACGGAACAATGAGAAAATGATAAAATAGGGGATACTGAGCAGAGAAGGAAATGATTGGAAGAGTTGGAATGTTGATTTTACTGATTCTCTATCTTTCTTTCTTCCTTCCTTCCTTTGTGGAAAGAAAAAGAAAAAAGAGAGAATAGGAAGTTTTTTTGTCCAAGGGAACAAAATGGGAATAAACAAAGAAGAAAAAGGGAATGATGTATGTGTGTCGTGGAGTAAGTTGTGATGGAGGGTAAATTAAGTTGTACATTTTCATTTTCTTTTCTGTGAAATGATAATTAGTTTGATTCTGATTGTAATGTGAGAATTAAAGCATAAAAGATTGGGACTTTACTACATGATTACTACATGCAAACTATAATAGAGTATACTCTATATTTGAGAGATTATTCATTCAAGGTTAGATTTTTAAAGTGATTAAGTCGTTAAAAATAAAATAGTAACATTAGTGTACATTAGTTCAGGAATTTAGTGATTATTTTAGTTGAAATTGATTACACTATTCATCAATTTAATTTACCTATTTTCCTTCTCGATTTAAATCACCATCATTGTAGTTTTATGAAGATTAACAAAGCTAACACAATAAAACATCAACAATTTAATGGTGACACACAACAACAATATGGTTTGTGTATGTCTCTATTCATGCTTGACCATTTAAAAATAGTAACTTATTATATTGTAAATGAAATTTAGAAATCATGGATGAGGATAACAAGACTTTGAATGATATGGCTAAGGTAATGATGATGGTTAAGAGAACACCAACTGACATGCTCAACACAATTCACATTAAAGATCAAGTTAGGAATCTCATAAATATTCTCCAATATACATGACATGATATAACATATATAATTCCTTATGATACTTTAAATGTAGTATTATGGTGAAGTTAGTAAGAGCTTTGTTCTAAGATGACAAGATTGATTAGAGGATATTTGGCATCTCATATATGCTAATGGCAAGTTACATTCAATTCAATACAACCAAGATCTTCAGAACCCAACCATAATGAAACCTTTCTCGCTCGGCGCCTAAAGTGCACTATGCTCCGCTTCAACAAATGAGAGTTTTTGGTGGAACCGGTGAACCACGCGAGCTGGTTAGATGCGTGAGACAGAGGGCTCATAGTACTTGCTAGCTGGCTAGACAGAACTAAGAGATTACTATAAACTGACAGGTAATCATCAAGTAATCATCATCCATTTTGAATCATCAGCTTTCCTTTTGACTATCTACAAAAACACCTCTCAATCACAAGCTTATCCAAAGTGGCATTCCTTGTATCACCAAAATCTCAACTCAGTCACCTTTAGAATCCTACTGAATCAGTACAAAGTAACTTGTAGCAGTTTGGTGAGTAATTCATTACTTATATAATAACTACATCTGTTTGTGAAATTTTTATAAACATATACATATATAACATGAACTTAATCTTAATTTTAGGATGTGGCGAGTAGTATGTATGTATTTATTTATGAAAGATGTAGAATTCACCCATGTTAATTTGCAAGGGACTACAAAATGCAAGATTATTTGTAACCACTGGAGGACGAGTGCAAAGATTGGTCCTAGATGGAAGTTTTTTGCAAATTATCATAATTTGGAGGCTAATCACAAAATTATATTTGAGTTTCCAGATCCAAAATCTAACTTTGTTCTATTGTGGATTGATTAATTGTAATTTAAGTGCATTATATTCTAGAAATCTCTCTAGACTTTGTTTAGAACTTTTTCTAATGAATTTTTGCAGAAATGATGATGCTTTGATTTTGTGAACTTATTATGAACTAACTAGACAACATTATTTTATAAAATATATTACATATTTCAATTTTATTAATTTGATTTTCATTTATGAAGTTATACACAATTACAACTAAATACATATAATTATATTATATATTTAATTTTATAATTTACTCGTACATCGCACGAATACTGTTCTAATTTTACACATAAAATATTGCACATGAAAGTACTGTACTAGTTTTACATATAAAATGTTACAATAAAGAAATCTAATAATGTTGCACATGAAAGTACTGTACTAGTTTTACACAAAAAATGTTACAATAAAGAAATCTAATAATGGAGAGTCATGCCCCCCATCCCTCTCCCCTTAAGCTTCAAGTAGGTCCGCCCCTACTCACAAGATAGTTATTCGTTTCACATCAACCACTTATTTGAACTTTGATTACACAACACCATAGACCATAGTTATTCATTCATATGTGTAACAGTTTAAAACATAGTTAGATATATTGTGATACTAGGAGGCTCTAGCACCAGGTTCAGTCTGCCCGCACATGGTTTCTCTCCCAAACGGCTTGGTTAATCTTGAGAAATAAGGAAAGGAAATTAGTAAATAGTACTTTTTTTTTTAATGAAAGTGACAAATTAAGTGTTATATTCCATATCATTTTAATTTAATTTAATATTAATATTTATATTTATAATAATTAATATTAGCAATAATTTTAATTTGGTAAATAACAATACATTATATTTATATTAATATAATTTATGTTAAATATATATCTTATAAAATATATCTTAATCGTAATTTTATATATTTTTTAATATTAATATATATAATGTTATATTTTAAATTTTAATTGTTAATAAATAAATTGGTAACGATATAATGTTAATAAATTGAACTGACGCGTTTTTTCATATTTTGTTAAATTCAAATAATTGTTTTATCAAAATTTTAAGTAGAAAAAAGTACTGATAAATTCACTTCAAATTCCAATACGTGACACGAACGTTCCTAGTCACAAATTGCAATTGCCTAGTTGTATTTTTCCTTTTTTATTATTTTATTATGAAATTTAGATTGTTGATCATTTGATGTACTACCATCCACCGCATCAAATTAATGCAGTGAACTGCTACCGTAGGACGCTATAACCACAGTTGCAACTGAACCACCCAACTCTGACAAGGATTTTAGTGACAGAGCCAGCATGCCTTGTAACCTGTTTTCCTTCTTCACACGATTGTATAAACTCAACACGATATATACCCTTTTATATAAGAATGTTCAAAATTAAGAAAAAAAATAAGTAGAAAGAACATAGAAAACAATAATGCGAGAATGTAAAAAAAATGTTATTAAAATAACGTTAAGTTTTTTTTTAGGAGAATGTTACTTATAAGTTAATTAAACTTATCTGATGCTAATTCACACGCAGAGTTCTTCCGCAATCAAGTCCATATTTGCATATTCCATAAACCCTTTTGGCACTCAATTAATTTGCCGGTGAAATTTATATTCCAACTTCACAAGGTAATAATAAAGTTACAACAATCATTTAACATGGACAAGTGACCAGAAGTTACGTATCGGGTAACCAATAAATCCACGCAATTCAATACTGAACATTAAAATTCTACCAGCCACATACTAATAGAAATCGGAAAGTTCCTTTCGTACTTGGTCAGCTTGATGATAGAACTACCCAATTGAAACTTCGACGTTAAATTGTCCTCCACGTTTAATTTGTCCTGCACTCTTCTCTAGGCCAAACGACAAACGAGTGGATGGCTAGCAGCAAAGGCCAATGAAGGCAAAAATTAAAAATATATAGAGCTAAGTTTTAAGTAAAAAACTGTTTTTTTATTAAAAAATTGAATAAATTGAAATTTCGAAAATTCACTAAGACCATGACATATTTTGAGGTAGGTTCAATAATATTTATAGAAGTATTTATAAATTGTTTACTAATAAGATCCTGTCACAAGGATTTGAACTCACCTCCATGTATGTGAGATATGAATCCAATCCTTCCGACCAACCTTTGTTTTATAAGATCGTTTAACAATTTCAATTCATTCATATTTTGAGGGGGAAAAATCAAAATTTTTAAGTAAAGGAAACAAACTGATAGGATGGCTTGATCATAGCAATTAATTGAACAATTTGAAGGACTTAATTGTATTATTTAAAAAATTAAGGAGTAAATTCAAATAAAAAATTGTACGTTAAGAAACAAAATTGCATATTGACTATAATTAGGTAACTAAAGTGTAATTAAACATAGGACTTATATACAGTTCCATAGGTGCTTAATATAATATTGATCTCTAATTTATATAAGAATTTCACATCGATGATTAATCTATATTAACAAAGGAGAAAATCAATATATTCAGAGGTTCCCCTTTGAGACTTTTTGACATATTGCATAATCCCTCCCTCGGTCTTACTCTTACAGTAGCATGGAAAAAGAAAAACTGAACCAAAGATGGGTGATGGTGGGTCACTCGGGTCCAACCATGCAGATTCGAGCACGACAATAGGAGAACAGTTGTGAAACATTTATACCTTAATAAATACGCGCCACCCATCATCCAAACCCTTATAATGTTTGTTTATATCCCAACGGTGAAGGATAATTGTAAAGTCCCCATTACTATACTATAGCTCCATACTATAGTAGTAGTTTAGTTTCTTTAATTCCAAGAACCTATTCTTTTCCAATCACCATGTCATGGATTTCTATGACAAGAGAACCCTCCTCAGCCTAATGGACACCGAAAAGCCAGAACAATCCCCCGTTCACCTTCGCGTCCAAACCCACAGAGAGATTAGCGAACAAGACGTTCAGTACAGTCCTCCAAGGCCTTCAAGCACTACTACTTCCGATGGCATGTTCCCTATGATGACGCCAGATTCACCATGGACACTTTCCCCTCTCCCAACCCCTTCACCTTCTCTTCTTTATCACTGCATCGCTTCGCTCCACCGCCACGAAGGTAACATCTACGCAATTGCCGCTTCAAAGGGTTTAGTCTTCACCGGCTCAAATAGCAGTAGAATTCGCGTGTGGAAGCAACCAGATTGCATGGACAGAGGGTACCTCAAAGCAAGCTCTGGTGAGGTGAGAGTCATTGTTTTTTTTTCTTTTTTTTGATCCGCAGATGTTAACTTGTTAGAAATTAGAATTATAGTTTTTATTAAACAGAGTTATCGAACCTTTGGTCTTTTTTTTCTTCTATTTTTTCCTTAATTATCCCACTCATCTTATATCTTTTAGGTGAGAGCCATTTTGGCTTATAGCAACATGCTTTTCTCCACGCACAAGGATCACAAGATCAGAATATGGACCTTCACCGTTTCGGATAGCTTCAAGTCCAAGAAAGTGGGTACACTCCCTAGAAAAACTTCTATTCTTTTATTCCATTCAAGAGGAAAAAACACGCCAAAGCACAAAGATTCTGTGTCTTGCATGGCTTATTACCACTCTGAGGGTCTCCTGTACACTGGCTCCCACGACAGAACAGTGAAGGCATGGCGTGTTTCGGATCGAAAATGCGTTGACTCGTTCGTGGCACACGAGGATAATGTCAACGCCATATTGGTTAACCAAGACGATGGTTGTCTTTTCACCGGTTCCTCTGATGGGTCGGTGAAGATATGGAGAAGGGTTTACACTGAAGACTCTCACACTCTTACCATGACTCTCAAGTTCCAACCTTCACCGGTTAATGCCCTTGCATTGAGTTGCTCGTTCAACCACTGTTTCCTCTATTCAGGTTCCTCAGATGGGATGATAAATTTTTGGGAGAAGGAAAGGTTGTGTTATAGGTTCAACCACGGAGGGTTCTTGCAGGGTCACCGTTTTGCGGTCCTTTGTCTAGCAACGGTTGGGAACATGATATTCAGTGGATCAGAGGACACGACAATTAGGGTTTGGAGGAGAGAGGAAGGGAGTTGCTACCACGAGTGTTTGACGGTTTTGGATGGACATAGAGGGCCAGTGAAGTGCTTGGCTGCGTGCCTCGAGATGGAAAAGGTTGTGATGGGGTTCTTGGTGTATAGTGCTAGTTTGGACCAGACATTTAAGGTGTGGAGGATTAAGGTTTTGCCCGATGAAAAGATGTGCATGGACTATAGTGACCAGTGTGAAGCCGCCACTAGGGTCAAGATTAGGGACTACGACATGAGCCCGGTTCTGTCGCCTTCGTGGGTTGAGAAGAAGCTTCAAGGTAGCTATTTTCAGTAGGATTAATAGTCATCATCAAGGTTTTCGGCCACAACGTGAAGGTTTTTAGAATGTCTGAGACCACAGTAATTATGATAACGTTTTATTTGCAATTTCTGGCAATATCAAAGAAGGCGTGGAAATTAAACCGTGACCGAGATGGTTTTTTATATAAAAAAAACCTTGATCATCATTAATTAGTATGTCTTCCCCTACGCTAGCTCAAGGAGTAGAAGGATAACCGGAAGCAAGCATGTCACATTTTTCTTGTAATATCACTTCTAGCTCTTTATTATACTTAGGTATAGGAGTGTATATATACGGAAATTGTTAGATATAGTTCGTAACTAGCTAGCTGCTATTACTTTACTTTAAATAGTTTAATAACCGTGTCTTGTAATAAAACAGTATATTGGTACGCATAGAATGCGTCAATGGTTTAGGATGAATTGAAATTTACTATTAAATAAATAAATAAATAAATAAAATGAATGAGTTAGTATTTTTTTCGGTGGCCGATGAGTTGATATATATGTAAGTGCAAGGTTTTTAAATTGCTGCCTCTATATATGATATATCTGTTATCGCCACCGCAACATATATAATATAAAGGTTTTACTGCCTTAGTCACATTTTTCTGCAATTTTTCCTAATGCAATGCATTGTGATGATAAAATGGCAATTGAAATTGAAAACCATGTGAACACGTAGTAGCTAATGTCGTAACTTGAAGGTCATGATGGGATGCCGATAAAAAAAGAGATAAAACAGGATTTTCCAAAAAAGGAAAACTAAGAGAGTTGTCATTAGTATTTATTTAAAGAAAATATTAGAAAAAAAAAGAATGATCTATGATTTCAGAAAAAAGGATCCATAAGTTATTTATGCACGAGAAATGTATTAGTAACTCATGCATTAGTCATGAAGATGACAACCTATAATCGAGTGTGATAAAAATAAAGTGACTTCTTAACTATTGAACTTGCCTTGAGAATATGAATTTATGTTTGTTTTTGTTTAATTTAGAAAAAGCAAATATTCTTTTTTGGAAAAAGAAGATATTATGTTTTTTTTTAGTTTTTTAGGTCAACAAGAAGTTTGTCTTCGCTCCTACTTATCCTCAAATGTAATGAGAAAATCAGACTTACGTAGTTCTTTTGGTAGAAAACAACTTGTTTGTTGGTTGATTTTATTTTTTGAAAGATTTATTTTAATTGTGTGACAAAGAATCGTTAAGCATTGGACCTTGAAACAACGTTGAATTAAAAAAAACAGAGAGAATCGTTTAAGGCATTGGACCTTGAAGCGATCTCGAGTAATCTGTAATTTTTGTGGAGAAAAAGAAGAATTAAGTGATCATTTATTTGAGTATATTTTAGCCATTTTTGAAAAGATTTTGGATTTCGATAAACTCTGTGAAGTCAAGTAAGTCAGAGACCAAACATGACATTCACAAAATTTATCCACGCGTTATTTAAACACAACCAAGTGAGTCGGAGACCAAAGTGCACAGAACGTAAACATGTACTAAAGATTACTAATACAGAATTGCAAACAAAAAACAAATGAATAATTGACATAACATTACATGATCAAATAAATCAAATGAAAATAGAAAGGGATAGAATAGTAATGGAGAATACACTTAGTAATTAAGGGTGTGGGGTTGAAACATGGGAGAAATAAAATAAATAGTGTGATATTTAAAACAAATTATTAATTAAACTAGCTAATTAGACAATGATAAAAAGACAATTAAATTGAAGAATAAAATAAATAATAGAGACAAAAAAAAAAGAAATAAAATAAAGAGCTATCTACTAATTTATTTATTTATTAATGATTTATTTATTGAGGATCAAAGTCAAATGGTAAACTTTGACTTAGTCAACACTGACGGAGTACTTACATATGGTGGGCTTAGTGATCAGCCATGGTGGCAGAGTGCATTTACAGAGAAAGGGAGTGTAACTAGCATTATTTATTTTATTTAAAACTTATTAAAAACGAGTTAGGCCTAAAGTGAAAGGAGTGTATGTGTAACAATGAGAACTGTGATTAGCATCATTTATTTCATTTCCAACTTAACAAAAAAACGGATAAAGCCCAAAAGAAAAAGGGGTGTATGTGTGAAAAATGGATGTGTAACTACTAGTAGTAATTATTTTGTTTCAAGCTTAAGAAACCATACCGTTTCAACTTTTTCTTTGTTTTTGTTTTTGTTATTTTTGGGTTAGGGTTGGAAAACCCTATGTGCGTAAGACACCAAAATGGTGTGGGAAAGGTAGGCACCACCACAGAGGGAGGTACGGCCCCCTGACGCCACCGATGCAGGGCCTAGTGGCACAAGGCCTAGGGGTGCGAGCCGACCATAGGGTCATGGCATTGGTGCGACGTGACCTCATCAAAGTTGGTAAAAAAATCACAAATGGAATACGAAGGAAAGAAGATGAAGGAGGAATGCATGAAGAAACTACAACGAGATGAAACAAAGCCAAAGACAACAGTAATCACCTATGTAGCTCTCACCAGCTGTCAAGGTGCCCACCGACGAGATGAAAAGGAACAAAGCAAAATTGAAAAAGAAGAAAAAGGGAAGCATATGAGACACTGAGGAATGAGGAAGGGTAACTTGCTCTTTTGTTGGCCTGTTTTCTTCTCTTGGGATTTGTGCCCCGTTATAATGTCATTAATGCACAAACTCTTTTCTCTATTGTACCTGTTTAGTGTTGCTATGACCTAATGAACTCTCAAAGAGTCTATTAGATCTCTTTGGGACCTTTTCTCTTTTTCTTCATTATTGTTTTATTTTGTTAATTATCTTATCTTTTTTTTTTTGCCGGGGGGGGGGGGGGGG
>PYAF01002518.1:2082446-2123518 GCA_007407185.1 Glycine tomentella | reverse complement strand
GACAAAAAGGAAGGTTAATGGTGATAACTGTGAGATAGTAGGGGTATACCAAGGAGCCAGGAAGGTCCATAGTGTTAAAGTGATTATGGCACATGAGAGAGTACGGTACAATAATCAGTCACACAGTCAATAGGTTGAGGGCAATATTAATTTATATACTTTTACAGTATAAATTAGTACTATTTTTGTTAATATATTATATATAAATATAATTTATAATAAATAAGTTTAAATATATAAATGAGATTTTGGATTTATATATAATCAATTTAAATTGTAATAAGAAATTATTTTTAACTATTATTTTTAAAATATTAAAATTTAATTTGAAGATAATTGATTAAAAGAATAGACAATTGAGAAATTTAGGTATATAAATTTTAAAAAAAAGGTAATTTGAAATGGTTGAAAGAAATTTCTTAACTAATTATTGGGATACTGTGTAAAATGTGTCATTCAAAACAGAAAAGAAAGACAATATTAAGAATATTTAATTAAGATAATAATATAAAAGAGTAGATCGATTTATGGGGACAATAATATTATAAATTATTTTTTGAAATATTTTAAATTGTGAAAATAATTTATAATTATAAAATAATTATACTAAGAAAAGTTAAAATGTTTGTGGGATTAATTGCCCCCACACTGTATTATCAGTGAATTTTTGTCCCTTGGTAATAATTATAATTATATTTATACATTTATTTTCTATTTATTTTTATTTTTTTTACCCAAATTCATTCTCTCGGCAGTGACCTATAAAATGTCATAATTGCTTACGTATTGAATAAACCAAGACCAAGTTCATCAAACTCTTGGTTGATATTATTAATTTAGTGTGATTAAAATTTGTAAACTTAAATGTTAATTAAATTTAAGTTTGTAAAAGCAATTCAAGTCTTACTTCTATAAAATCGAGTTTAAAGACAAAATTTTCATATATAAATATACTTTTCAGAGTAAATAAATAACACAATAAAACTGAATTTATTCATCAAAAATACGTTCGAATACCAAAAAATTACAGTGATTTCAACTCATCATGAATTCAAACACATGTTAAAGATGAGGTGGTGACAGTAGCACATGCTATTTTTTCTCGTACATACAGTATATTATAGAAGTATAGCCAATTTGGTTTGCTTCAGTGCTTAGTTGTTAGCAATTTGGGTCTTCATTGTTAATGCTTCCTTCTGCTTATAAAGATGCATGCCCTTGTCAATTCATGGAGATCGAACTCCGTCCCAAGGAGTTGTTGAAGTTAATAACTTTAATATTGATAATGATGCTTTTGTCAGTCAGGGCAATAGAATAGAACAACTGACCTAGATGCAGTTTTCACAGACTGAGAGTTATCTTGCTGTTGCATCCAAATTTATCCCTACGTACCTAGTTTCTACCCCATTATGCGGAGGCGATGAGAGTGCATTGGGCTCTAAATTTGGCCAAGGAATTGTGTTTTCACAACCTGCACACTTGGAAAGAGATAATAACATTCATTCTTTTTCAAGCTTAAAAGAGAAAATGAATTCCAGATTCTTAGTAAACAAAACATACCCCCTCTTTTCTGCGTTTCCAATAGTAGAATGGAACATAAATAAACAACCTAACACGATATTGAGTACTGACAAGAGTGAAAGCAAAATTCATGAGCCTGAAAAGAATAATCAACGATTAGCTCCACGGCATTTAAGAATGAATTAAATTATTTAATGGTTTCAAACTAATTTATTGCATACTTAAATTATTTTAAAATACAAAATTATAATATTTCATAAAGCTTGAAGAAAAAGCATTATTTTGAAGGGGAAAAAAACTAAATTTATGGCGTCTATATATGTTATGATTCAATTACAATATTTTTTGTGGTAGCAAAATTATATACACTATTAATGTATAATAATGTTAATATTAACGCATAATATTTATACTAATAAATTAATTTTGGTTAGACATATACAGTACTACAAGAATAATAAGCGTAATAACTCGTTTCTATATACAGTTAGACATTCACGTTTATCTTGTCGTATTTAATTTAGTAAACATCAGATCACAAAGATCACATCCAATAATTGAACATGTTTACGTCATTAAAACGACCAAACATGAATTTAATGTATATGTACTGTATAAAATGTTTATATTATCATTTAATTATAAATTATCTTTTAAATTATTTTAAAAGTCAATAAATTTATTATACATGATATATTGTGATTGGATGATATGTAAATCTTTTTATATTGTTAGTGCATATTTTTTTTTGCTTTGAAATAATTATACAAGTTAATTATTTCACTTCGTTTTACTATTTTCCCCTCTCTTTTTTTTCAAATTTTTTATTGATATAGTATTGATATGAAATAATTTTTTTTTAAAATAGTGACTAATCTTTACTGAAGACAATAAACACACAAAATATATAATTTTCTTATCAAAATTTATTTTATACTTAAAGACTAATCAAAATTCAAATCCTTAATCATTATCAAAATTTATTTTATACTTAAAGACTAATCAAAATTCAAATCCTTAATCACTTGATTAAGAATATGACATCATTATCACTTATATGTCAACCATTGTAATTTCTATTCTCAAATCTAAAGCAGAAGCGATTGAAACATATATTCATTCATTCCTGTCTACAAAGTCTACATAGGGTGTCAAATCAGAAGTAAATGATTGATCTTATTTTGATGGAAAGATCATTTAACGATATATTATACATAAATAGACTTTTTCAAACATATATAACACACAAAAAGAAAGATTATTATTAGATTAAATTAACTACAATAATGCAGCATTTTTTTAAGAAGGGATGAAAGTGCAAGTTGCCGATCCTATTGTTTAGTTTTCTTCATCACGAGGAAGTGGAACATGAGATCGGTCAATGAAGAAAGTCTCATAGATGTAACCAGCAAGGCCACCACCAATGAGAGGTCCAACCCAGTAAACCCAATGATCAGTCCAGTTTCCAGTGACCAAGGCAGGCCCAAAAGACCTTGCTGGGTTCATAGAAGCAGCAGAGTAAGCCCCACCAGCGAGGATGTTGGCCCCAACAATAAACCCAACCAGAGTTGGCCCAAGCCCAACAAGTGCTCCCTTCTTGGGATCCACCATGGTCGCATACACAGTGAACAACAAAGAAAACGTCAACACAATCTCCCAAACTACTCCTTGACCATACCCCACTCCACTGGCCAGCCTATGAACTGGAGTTGCCTGCAAAACAAACAATACACATTGATACATACCCCAATATACAAATAAGAAGCTAGAAGGATGAGATTGAACGGAATACTGCTACTTAAGTATGTCAATTTAATTATAATGGAGTTGTGGTGTAAGGATATTTTTATACAGTTATCTGATGATAAATTAATTGTCCCATATAATATAATAAGTCTACTGTACTTTGAAAATCATAATTGATATGATTGGTTAATAGAATAAAAGTCATCATATTAGAAGTGTGTTCAAATTAAACTCATTTTATAGGACACATTTGATATGATAAATCCAGAATATTTCATAGTAAAAAATTGAAAATTAATTTTCGAATTATTAAGATTGATTTAAGAGGTAACAATATTTCTTACTAGATATTCTTTCATATGTATATAGGAATCTAGATATTGAAGTCTTGACTGAGAGAGCTGCTTAAGGATAAATTTGGTTTGAAAAATATTATATATTTTGATTTTAACATATAATTACAAAAAAAGAACATTTTTTTACAGGTAATTTTATTACCTGTCCTCCTGAGAGGTAGTAAAGGAGATAAGAAGCTGTTGCGGCTGCTACTAATTGATCAATCCAATAGAGCATGGAACGAAAGATGGTGATGTGACCACCGACGAGGAGGCCAAGGGTGACGGCGGGGTTGAGGTGGCCACCGGAAATGTGGGCGGCGGAGATCATTACAGCCACCACAAGTGCATGTGCCACGGCCACAGCAAACAATCCCACTAGTGCATCCCCACCAAGCTTGTCTAATAGTGACAAATTAAAATTAAAAAGAACATGACCCAAAACCAAGGTAAGTAAGTCTTAATTCATTATTCTATAAGATGGTGATGTAATATATTAGAAGTAATTAAGAAGGTGGTTAGTAGATAGATACCAACGACCATGGAAGAACCAACGCCAACAAAGACAAAGAGGAAGGTGGCTATGAATTCAACGATGAGGGCCTGAATGCAGTCTGGCTTAGTGGCCTCTTGGGTGCTTCCAAGTGCGATTTTGGCCATGGCTGCTCTGCTCAATTGCAGAATTAATCAATGACCAAAATTACTTGGTTCCCACATTGAACATATGTAGTACCATATGTTGCCAATTTATATGCAATAATGCAAAGAAAAAAGCATATTCTTAATTACCTTTCACAACTCAGAAATGCAAGTGGACTTGAATATGCTATTGGACACCCCCCCTCCTTCTCCTTCCCCCGTTGACTAATAGCTTTATACGCTAACAAAAAGGATATTAATAATTACGTCCAACCTTTCATGACTCACAAGTGCAAGTGACCTGAATGCTACTAGCTAGTTTTGCACATGGTGTCCAGCCTTGACTAATACCATTTTTTTTTTCTTACTAATACCAATTATTATTATTAGACACATGAATGATGAGAAATGTTAATAAGATAAGCATTAAAAATACTACTTTCTAACACTTTTTTAGATGTATTTTTTATTAACTGAAATTTATTAAAATTCATAAATTTGTGTAGGTTTCATTCTTCTTTATGTGAGATAATTTATGGACAATAGCGTTTTTCTTCTGAAAATGCCGAATTCGAGACAACTACTTAAGTTAAAAAAAAATCATACAAATTAATCTATTCTTTTCTAATAATTACTAAATTTGAAAGAAAATGTTAAATAAGATTTCTTATTTTAAAAGTATCTCATCTTTGAGTTTTACAACTGATTTCATATTCGAGTCTAGGATATGCGATTAGATACCTTAAGAAAAGATGAATAATAAATTTTGTCAAAAAATGATTGATAAGACTTTGACAACTTTAACAGGAGTATATACATTTATTAAAAGTATATTAAAAAAAGTGATAATTTATTTGATAGCTCAAAGGAGTATACATTTTATAATAGTATTTTTATTAAATTTAAAATATACAATTTAAGATATTTCATATTATTTACAGTTTACTTCATCCCCGCTCACCAGTAGCCCGTAGGGGGGAAAAATAGTTTCAGCCTCAGTACTTCTTCAGTAGCACATGAGACTGCATGAGCATTCCACCGGTTCAGCTTCATCCACATTAATTAATTATATTATTTTGTCCGATACCATGAAAACCACTTCTTTTCTTGGAATAAACAAGGTACACTAGCAAACAAAAAAAGAAAGGAAAATATAACTTAATAACACAGACAATAGAAACTCCCCCGTAATATCATGCATAAACATACAAGAATTTGGGTCCTTAATATAAAGAGTGTATTTAAGAATTTTCTCTATAAAAGAAGTATAGCCAGCACCCAGTTTTTTATTTGCACTGATGCTTACAGATGCAACTACATCTCTATGTGTAGAACTGGGGGAGTGAAGCCAACGTAGTTAGGTGTGCACAAAAAGTCAGCAAAATCATAATTTTATTGTGCAAGTGGATTCAATTAAGAAAATATAACAGATGTAAAATTTTATTGTATAGTATACAAAGGAATCAAACTTTCGTTATGCAATAAAGTCATTTTTTTATGGAAAAAAAATACAATAAAAGTATGATTCTATTATATAAATTGTTACACAATAGAATCATGATTCCATTTTGTCACAATTCATGTTACATTCCGTATTTCAATATAACAGAATCGTGATTTCATTATGTAACAATTTATGTAACACGACAAAATTGTGATTCCATTAGTTTACTAGAAAGGGTGGGGTGGGTGCCAATATGGGAGGAAAGAAGCAAAAGGGTATTTTAGTATTTGCACATTTGATGAAAGTATGTAAATTGTAGTAGGCCAACAGTCCAATCCAACATGGACCAATAAAAAAAACAGTCCAATACAATGAAAGTCCGTAAATTGTGGCCCTTACATACCACACATGACAGAATGGATTTGGATATAGCAATAGCCAATAAGAAAATAGTACACCATATTGCAACAACTCACATAGGAGAGACACAGATGTTGAAAGCGTACACTGTGACTTACTGAGAAAAGGAACAACATTATTTGATTAGCTATGGCATCATCCTTAATGTTACCAGCTGCTTCAATGCTGAGACCATGTACCACTTCATCATCATCATGTACTTCATCAAGAAGACTTGCACTCTTTCACCTTGTCTCCACTTGTGGCATTGGTAATCTATGCACCTTTCTTGTCCATTTTACTCACAAAGCCTGAAATAGCATTAGTTATAACTTGGTTCTCTGCTACATCATTTGGTTATTCAGCTCTCCCAGAAGCTCAGTTATTTGGTGCAAAAGGACCAGAGTTTTTAAGAGTAGCAGAGGCTTCTGCTGCAGAAAAACTAGCCCAACCAGAGAAAGATTTGTTTGACTGGGTCAAAAATGACAACAGAAGGTTTCTCCATGTTGTGTACCATGTTGGAGACTTGGAGAAGACTATAAAGTATGCTGTACTTTAATTTTGGAAATGATGCTTCACTGATACTTTAATATAAACGTGTGTGAAATCTAATTCAGTAGTGATGTGAGTAATTTGATTACATTGTTGGGGTGCATGCAGGTTTTATACTGAATGCCTTGGCATGAAGCTACTGAGACAACGTGATATACCTGAAGACAGATATTCTAATGCTTTTCTTGGATATGGGCCTGAAGATTCCAATTTTACAGTTGAACTTACCTACAGTGAGTTGAGATTTGAATGCCACTCTTTTCTGTATAATCATTATGTATATGCTTCATGCTTGTAACTTATCACAAAATGGCTTCTCATCATACTTGCTATTTCATGGAGATTGCAGATTATGGAGTGGATAACTATGACATTGGAAGTGGCTTTGGTCATTTTGGTGTTGCAGTTGAAGATGTAAGCCATTTTTTTAAAAGATAATAATCCATTATTGTGTACAACTGCAACTACATATATGCAATGCAAAGCAGAGAAACTGTTTGATTATCATTAATCCATTCTGGGTTTTGTCTTACTTGAATATGGAAGAGGAAGACCAACTTATATGCAACTGTTATTTTAAATACCTTATATTATATTTTTTGGTTGCACTTGTTGAATGACTGTCAAGCATTTATCTTCAATGAATGAAGTCGTTCGTTAAGGTGTGTTAAAATTCTTTTGTTATGGTCGCAGAAAGAAATTCCTATAGGAAAATTAGGAATTTAACAACTAAATGGCAATTAAGAGTGACTTTTAGCACAAAATCTCCATTTGTCTGTGTTCAGTGTTCATCTATACTGTATGATTTTTCTCAGACAATTAAGATTATTATGGTTTTATACCGCAAATTTGTAGATTTACAAGAGAGTAGATCTAATAAGGGCAAAAGGAGGAAAGGTTGCAAGGGAACCCGGGCCTGTTAAAGATGGCAGTACAGTAATTGCATTCATTGAAGATCCTGATGGTTATAAGTTTGAACTCTTGGAGAGAAGACCTACATCTGAACCCCTATGCCAAGTGATGCTTCGAGTAGGTGATCTTGATCGTGCCATAGCCTTCTATGAAAAAGTGAGTAGTTCTTAATGATCTTATCTGCTTATCGTGAAGGTTCCTTCATCACTGGTAGCTTAATGTTTTTCCTTGTCTTTGTTTGATTTCAAAGGCTGTTGGAATGAAACTTCTCCGCAAGAGGGACAACCCTGAGCAGAAGGTAACTTCTACTTGCAGCTATTTATCAGATGCATGGCTATTTGTGTTCCTAACATTAAACCTGCATTTTAAGATGATATCAAAACCTATCCTAGATCCATTAAAAATGGGTCACCTACCATATTATCTACATACCAAGTCCAATAGTGTTAGGTGTTAGGCCACTTTTATATATATATATATATATATATATATATATATATATAAGTGGGAGACAACTCACCTTATGAGCTAGTTTTTTGTGTAGAATTAGGCCCAAACTCACATTCTAAAAATAACTGTTATAGTTGGACCAAATGACCTCTTTGGTCCTTTAGTTGTGCATACCATCTTATTAGCCTACCTAAATCATGAACATGATATAGGTCTGTCCCTGTTGGAATCTGTTTACTATTTTTGAAGGCTAGGTATTTATGATTTCCATCTAGTGAAAATCGAGTTTTAGAAATTTAGTACCTGGTGAATATTTTGTGCTAATTCTTCATTTGGATTGTGTGAAATGCTTTTCGTGATAATTCTCTGCTATGCTTTCCTTCCATGTCCATCTATAGACGTTGCTTATCAATGATTGTGATTGTTTTCCAGTACACAGTAGCTTTTATGGGCTATGGTCCTGAAGACAAGAATACTGTTCTAGAACTGACATATAACTATGGCGTCACTAATTATGACAAAGGAAATGGTTATGCACAGGTAGATTCTATTCTTTTCTATTTTCAAGAGTAATTTTATGATTTTGTATGGCCTACATGAATGTTTTCTGCATGCCATTGTAAGAATGCAACTCATTTTGTGTTTGAACAGATTGCCATAGGCACAAATGATGTCTATAAGACTGCAGAAGCAATCAAATTATGTGGAGGGAGGATTATCCGTGAACCTGGGCCCTTGCCAGGTATCAACACCAAGATTGTAGCTTGCTTAGACCCTGATGGTTGGAAATTGGTATGAACTTTTAACCTTTTTGCTTGTATGTGTTTTATCATGTGTTCGCTTACATCAACTAGTGAAGTCATAAGCGTTTAGTTGATGAATTGATGGGTGGAATGTGTAATGCGTAATGAGATAGTACAATTGTGCGAGGAATGACATGGATAAATTAGTGACTTTTTTACAACCCCAAACTGGACACACATGGGGAAATTTAGAATTTGATTTGTGCTCCAAAGTTCTGATATTGTTACCACAAATTTTTCCATACCTATCTACTTAGAGTTCTCTAATTGTTTACCTTGAAAGTTGAAATACTTCTTTCTTGTATAGCATAATGTACTAATGGAATCCTTCCTATTATGTTCAAATTCACATGAACCTCTATTTGTTTTATAACTTGACTTGTTTATTACCTCTTGCAGGCATTTGTTGATAATGTTGATTTTCTGAAGGAACTAGAGTGACAATAGGCATGGTTCTAGATGACTAGATCCCTTACATCTCCACTGAAATGGTAGTCTCAACAATTTTGTCACTGAAATTTTACAGTGGCACTGTCAACTCTACTCCTTAATAAAGCAACCCCTTCAATCACTGTGTGAGGGAAAAGGAAAGGAAAAAAAAAAAAAGACATATGTACAGCAATCCCAATGTCAATCGTATTTTTTTTATAATGTTTCTTTGACACGGCAATTCAACATATACTGGATCCCCTCAAGCCAGAACTGTTTGTCTCCTTTACTTCCACATTCAAATTCTATTGTCCTGTCTGTTGTTTTTATTCCAAAATATGCCCTCTTTTCATTGATGTCTTCCTTCTCCCTTCCGGGCCAAGCTGGGATATCATTGCAAACTCCGGTGACTATATCTGCCATTTTAGGCCATAACATACCTTAACATTGTTGACAGAGAGTGGCAAGAATAAAATAAGTATGTGCTGCGTATGAGACATGCTTACATTTCTTCTTTTTCGTGAATGTTCCTGCCATATGCTTGCTTTTCATTTTGACTACAACCTGTTGTCAGTTTGTATTTAGTCCAAATAAGTATGTAATGGAGACAGCGACACAACCAATAATTATGATTTTCTCTGATCTATGAAGTGATTTTCAGAGTTAATAGTTGATTCTCTGTCAATGTATATAAAAATAGTTTTACATACATTACATTATTGCCATAATTCCATTTCTCAATTCTCACGAGGCTCCCACCATTGTGGAATCTGGGGAGGATCAGATAAAAGCCTTACCAATTGAGCAGAGAGGCTATTTGGGCATCCATCTTAAAATAAAATATTTTATTGAATAATATTAAGAAATTTACATATAACATGCAATACAAGTATATAAAATGATGCCTTAAACCTCAGCTCATACTTTTATGTAGAAAAGATTTATAGGAGTCTTTACTCTTTATTAGAAAAATATTGACTGATTGAAGCCTTGAACTTTATGAATACTATAGTTAACATATGCTTTGACTTGAAACAACTGTATAATTGATTGATATGACGAGATTATAGTAAGATGGCCATACCTAGTTTCTATGTTACTTCTAATTATAATTTTAAAGCTGCTACTGCATTCATTCCTACACATCGACAATGTATCCAAAATTGATATTCTTTCCAAAATTAGTAAAATTTTCTGGTCAGCTATGCCCTTGTAACTAACTTAAAAGTTATTGGAACTCATGCATATGATTTGTTAATGGATATATGAAATGTCTTCTAGCAATTACCTGCAAATTTGAATTTATATTGAAAGACACTTGCTTCCAGTGAAGAGCTCCTGGTATTAACAATTAAAATAGCATGGTTACTGGCATTAGGAATGTAAGTTGCTTTAAACATTTGGCATTCTTCTTTTATTCTTTTCCATTTCAATGAAGCCATCATCACAAACAAGTTAGTAAACATACCTTTTCTTGTACGTTTGAGAAGTTCTCCACCTCTAAAGACGTAATCCAGTGCTGTCAAGATGTTTGCTTCTTTGCTTTCGTCACGCTTTTCCTCAACTAGAGGAATTGAAGTAGCTCCAGGCCCCTTCTGCAACCTTGCCTTTAGAGTAGCAGCTCCTCGCAAGGCTGCCAACAGAGCATTTAGTTTATTATATTTTGTGTTAGTATTAGACGATGTCTATGTGAAATGAGCTCATAGATTGCACGTTTTATCCAAGCTTTTCTTACCATTAAGTTGCTCATTAAGTATATATATTGTTCTTTACATTTGTTTTCCATTTGAGCATAGGTTAATTTATGAATCAAGATGACTTGGTAAAAACTGCAGATTGAGCAATCCACCTCAAGATTAAAACTAATTTGTTGTTTGCCTTTTACACGAATCCTACCAACCTACTTATATCACTACCAAGTGAAGCTGTTTATAGTTCAGTTTGGTCAACGATTGAGAAATAAACTATAAATTCTGATACCTGTGGCTGCTCCGGCTGTTAAAGTCATAATATCTCCATTGGTTTTTGCATTAATGGCAGAGTTGACTACTGTTAATATTTGGTCATGCTCAGCTCCCATATCTTCTGCAATCTCAATGCAGTGTGAGGCTACTAAAGCTGCTGCAGATGCAATAGCAGCAGAAGGCAGGGGAGGGTTCTTTTGGTTTGCATAAGGCATGTCAGGTGATGCTGTTGAAGCTGCAACTGCAGCAATAGCAGCAGCAACACCAGCCACAGATACTGCAGCGTGTAAATGAGCATTATGGGTTCTAATTTCCTGTTTTTTCCTCTCCTTTTGATCTTTCAACCACCTACCCATTGTCCTGCCTCTTAGCAAGCTCCTGTAAAGCTGGTGAGCAATAATTTGCACCAATAATAAAATAAATGAAAAAAAATACTTAGTAATAGATTGAGTTAGTATTTGAGCATAACTGATGAAGATAATCAAGAGGTTGATTGCAAGATACCCCATTTCTGAGCAAGTTTTGACTGGAAAGGAATTCTGGATTGAGTGCTTGGTGGAGTAAAAGTAAATCCTGTACATGACATATTGCTATTTTATTAACTTATACACACTAAGAATTCGCTCGCTGTACAAAACAAGGTTTGGTAATGGTGGCTTCTGAGTGTTTGTCATTGATGGTTCACAGCTATTGGCAAGAGGAAAATTATCAACTTCACAACAAAAAGCAGTTAGTCTTGAAAGCAGGCTAAGGCCAAATGATAGGCTTCAAATTTGAAACTGAGAAATGGGCCAAATTGTTTCTTCTGCATTATGATCATATTTATCACTATATAAGTTAACATGAAGCAGTAAAGTACCTTCTTTTCATTACTGTCTTTTGGCGAAAATGGAGGGAAACAACCGTTAGATAACTGCACAAAATCTTGCATCAGAAGTTCAGAACCAAACTTATAAAAGCAACAGACACACACAGGAATAATAGATGCTTCTTTATATTGAAGAATCCTAGGACTGGAACAAAAGGGCTCTAGGTTATGGAAAAATTCTTTTCCCTGAAACTCCCTCTTTGGAAAGCTTTGAATATCTTCTTTTTTCTATTTCCCCAATGCAGGTGTGTGTGTGTGTGGCATAGAAATAGAATATCTTTTAAGAGAACTAACATAGCTTTTGCATGATTGTCAATTTACATGCTGCATTGCCAAGTAAGAAAAAAGTAGCTTAAAGAAGTGCTAATGACCAAATACAAATAACTCTTAAATTAAACACAGCCAATGTTCTTACATCTTTGGAAGCAGTGGAACTCTTGGTATCAAATTGGTGGCCTGAAGGGCACGAAAGTGGCATCTCTATACCGGTGGAGATTGTAACGTTGGTGCTGTGCAGTGCTTTGGAGAGTTCCATGGCTGAAAGACTCCATGATCTAGCAAGGAACTCCATAGACTCAGTTGGAGTATCAGGAGGGGGACAGGATGATGCAGGCCAATCTACAGGAGCATTCTCATCTATGTTCTCCAGCTGATGAACTGAGCATATAGAGTTAGAGGCGCTCAGGCTCACTGGAATTGAAAAGGAGTTAGATTCTTTCATCAGAATGAAGCTTAATCATAAGATTTACAAAAAGCATGAAGTCTTTTTGGTCATATTCTGTCAAAGTTTCTATATACTCTCATATCATAACTTCTTGTGCCTGAAGAAGAAAATTCAGTAGTTGTCTTGAAATGAAAAGAAATTTTTTTGACTATACCAACCAACGAATGTTACCACTCACTTGTAAAGATTTACTAGGTGGAAATCACTCAAGAGTCAGGAGACACGGGAGGTGAAAAATCTCATGGCATGAGTAAGAATTGAAGAAGCAAAGGTAAGATGCAGAGCGGACTAATGAGAAACAGTGAGATATTTAACAAGAAAATGTGACGTTGTTTCTTGGTGTTTTTTATTAAGGCAAATTAAAACAATGTAAAAGATTCTTAGTGCTGAGCAAAAGGACCCAATTTAAAGGCCACTCATTCTTGTCTCCAACTTAAGCTGTTGCTTTTGATTTCCATCTCTTAGTGGTTCATGCACAAAGAGTTAAGGACCTGTTTTTATGGCAGCGGAGTTCATCATTACTAGGATTCTGCTTTGTCACCACTATCACTTTCTAAAGTAGAGTTTTGGGACCCATATATACATTGTTTCTTAATTTTGATAACTTATAAACCTCAGTTTAGCATTGCGAACTGGATCCAGGTACATGTTTTTATCATAACAGGTCTGTGCTATTTTCACTGTTTCCCTTAACCATGGAGACAATGTCATTCTTTTGGTTAGTGTTCCCGCGTGGCTCCTGTCTTGTTAATTAAAGCAAACGACAAAGAGTGCTTTTCTTTCCTTCTTTACTATATCTTTTCTTTAATTTTGTTGCTGATTACTAAGATAAATACAGTTTAGTTTGATACAATTTGTCATTCTGACTTATCAATCAGTTGGTGATCCTTCAGGGGACCATTACATGATAAACAAATTTAAAGTATGCCGATTGGCAATTTAAAGATGCAGCCACCAGCACCAAGTATAAGGCATCAAAGTTAACTCGCTCATTCCTTGATTTAAGTCTAATTATATCTTATCATTTTCTCAAAATTGAAAGAGACGTGCATACACCAGCATATGCAGGGTCCTATATTAATTTAAAATGTATAATGTTTGTTTGTTGTCACGCTTCTTTTAATCCTAACTACCACGGGAAGGTTTATTAGAAATTAGAATACTAACCCAAGTCCAATGATTGGACTCCAACACCATTTCAACAAGAACAAAAATGGATCCGATGAGTTTCAAATGGCTATGAATAGGATTGACTTGTGAATAATTCCCTTGTTGGGATTGGGGTACAATGTGATTATATTGTATGCTGACAAAACAAACTGTACAAAGGAAAAGACAACCGAATTTGTATAGTGAATGGTTGAAAAACAAAAGATGAATAGGAAAAAACAAAGACGGGTACAATAAGAATGATTGTGGCTTCTCCTCACTCATGCATGTTTGATTCAAAAAATGCAACCCTGCCAAACTCACATTTTAAGCCCCACCAACCAAATTACCCTGAACCTCGTGTGGACATCCACAGCATACCTCGTTCTTCAAAATCGTTCATACTCCCTTACTTTCCCTCTTTCCAACTCTTAAAAATGAGAGCATCCACCTCACTCCACAACAATGTATCTGCCAATACATTTGGCAATAGTGTCATGTGCAGGAAGCTTGTCATGTCAGTGTATCTTGCTTTTCGTTACAGTCTAATGTTCCTCTGGTGTAGTGACATATGTACACGACATTTGCAAAAAAGAAAAAAAGCTCTAAGTGACCTTCAAATCCTGTCCGAGAAACAAAACCTAGTCAGTGGCTAGGCCAAAAATATTCTACAATTATGACAAAATGTGATAGCCAAAATACAGCAATCAGTAACTAAGAAAAGCCGAGAGCCTGATAATTATATAGCAGAGTTCAACTTCATATTATAGATAAGTGATTTTCTTACCAACTATTTGGCAGAAGAAATTCGGCGTAGTGAAGGAATCCAGCTGCTTGAAACACGGGCATTACTCCCAAATACACGACCAAAGTTTGAGGTTCCTGAGGGCCTTTCTGGTTTTGAGACATTTTCTGTAGAGGATTTGGGAATGGCAGAGGAAGTCGATGGACTATTGTTCACACCCTGCAAAAATTTATGTCAATCAAATGAATTTCTTCAGCTAAACAAAATTCAAATTAAAGATCAGTATAATTGAACTAACTACTCTAACATTCAGAAAGTAGCAATATCACCATATGTTAGTAATCCATAGAGGGTATGCTATTTATTTTTAAAAGAGGGAATAGAAGCAAGAAAGCCAGTGGCAGGAATTTCATTAAGGTGACTTACAAGTTTTTCAATATGATTCTTGGCATCCAGATTCCGAACATTAGATGGCTTAGGCTGCACACGTGGTGCACTTGGACGTTCGAGATTGGCCAACATTTTTGTTACAGTAACATGAGCTGAATCATTGACTCCTGAAAAGGGTATGTAAAGCATAGGCATGAGAACGTGATTTATAGAGAGCATTCCTTCACTGTACGGCAGGCTTGTAAGACTATATCAGTTCAACACTATTACAGCAAGTAAAAACTCCTTATCACAACAACAATGATGATGATGATGATAGAAACAGTTAATTGGAAAATATCTATCCATATTGAGTATTGGCCACTATCTTTGCATATCAGAAGCTATTATGTTTTGCTTTCCAAGACAACAAAGTTCCAACAAAAATACCTCACTTAAAGTGTAAGCACCAATTATTTCTTTTTCTTTTAATTTTTTCCAAAAAGCGTTAAAAGCTTAAAATGTCACTTTAAATTTCAACTCAATCTACAAGAAAATACAAATCTCAGCATGCAAATCACAAACTTGGTAGCATACTGCTTTTCTTGGGAGAAAGTACATAATTCCTTTAACCACATGATACAAGATCGAAGTTACCTTTATGCTTTTCCACAACTACTGGTTCTAGACTGCTAGGCACTGCAGTTGAAGGCTGCACATTGTCACAACATACGTAAGTGAGTGAGAGGATAAAATCAAGAAAGTTTAATATGTAAACCAAAAAGAAATCCATATAACTTAAAACATTCCAGTAAATGCAAGCTAGACAATTATATATATATATATATATATATATATATGGGGAGCATATCAAATGAAAACTCTTATTGCTGTGAGAAATGAGAACCATGAATATAGAATAGACCATTATATCATATTTGAATGGTCAAGATTAAAAGAAAAACACAACAATTCTTAAGTAATCATGTGACCACTGACTAACTTATAATCTTGATCATCCATTTATCATGTATGTTGTATGGCTCAAGTTTATAGTTATCATTGCTCACAATAAGAGAAGTTCTCACTTGATATGCCCTATACAAGTCAAAGGTGATTGGTCAGACTTGCAATAGGAGGGGGGGTAATTATTACATAGTCTGGGACTACTACATGTCCATGGAACTGATCAATCTCCACATGGCACATAGTCAAAATTTTCAGTTTATCAATACCTCATATAATTTGATTATGTGTCGTGAAGCGTGACCATGCAATAATTTCTCCAAGGGAGATACATTATGGCAAGCAATTTATTCAAAATAACTATTAAAATAGTCCAAGTACTAACAGATGATTGATTTTGTTTCTTTGTCTGTTGCGCCTGCTGATATTTTAGGATGGTCCAGTCAAATGTATAGTCGGAATCATATCCTGCTCATTGAATTCAGCCAAACAAAAATTGTTATATCAAAAGAGAAGATAAATAAATATAACACGAGACTAGCAAAAACATGATAATAAAACTTTGAAACCCTAGGACTGGTAACGCATGATACAACTAAAATTATTTAATCCCGTAAATACTGACAAACATTAAGAATTAAATGAAATAATTCATAAAATTTGCACAGCCTGAAATATTTGAATCCATGATTTTGTAGGAAGAATAAAGGTTGAAAACAATAAACTAAAAAAATTGGATAAATGGTTTTGTACTGAAGTAGGGCTGATCTCTAACCTATAGCTTTACACTATATGAAGAATAATTCTGTGCCAAAATAAAGATACTTTGGTATAAAATGTAGCATAGCAAGAGGAAAGAGGAAGAAAGGTTAAATACTTGGTGGCATTCATTTAAAATATCATACTTCTGCATTTAGTATCTAAAGCAATCAACCAATACAAGAAGTTTCATCTTTAAGAAGCAATGGGCCATATTTCCCACAAGCAGAAAAAGTATTTGAAATCAAGAATATGATAAAACAGACAGCCAATACCTTCTCTTTTGAACAAATCACGGAACAAGCGTTTCAAGTATCCGTAATCTGGGTGTTGATCAAATGTCAAAGATTGGCAATAGTGAAAGTAAGTAGCGAACTCCGCAGGATATGACTTGCAAAGCATCTAATATCAAGAAATCTGGAATCAGTAAACTTCTGAGTGACAGAAAACTTCAATAAGAAAATCTACCAAGACAAGAACTAAAATGTGATTAACCCAATAATAGCAATTCTTAAAAGCTCATAATTTACATACCTCAATGGGAGTTGATAATTTCTTCTCACAGATATGGTCATATTTTTCTTTTTTGGTGGCAGCTTTCAAACCCTGCCAAGGAAGGCTGAAATGCAAGAAGTAGATAGTCAAACCATATATTTACCTGAAAAACCTGTGCCATTGATACTTTACATGCACCATTTTGTTTTTAATGAGGATGCCCAGAAAGTTACAATGAATAGGAAGAAACTCACCTTCCTCTTAAAAAGTACATAAGAACATAGCCAAGAGACTCCAAATCATCACGACGACTTTGCTCTGACAAAATAAAACCCAATTTGTGGGCATTTTGTAGGTTATAAGTTGTAGTTTTAGAGAGGGAAAAGTTCTTTCTACTCACCAATTCCCATGTGAGTGTTACAACTTGCATATCGTGCAGTTCCTGTTAAGCTTTTATTCTCTCTGGATGAGTTTATCAAGGTTAAAACAAATATTAGGCCATGATATCCTCGCTAATTAAACTAAAACTGGTAAAGCACAGGCAACACTAAGAATGAATCAATCAGAAGTCAGAAGAATTCAGAAAAAGAATTATTTGAGATTTCACAGATCACGAGTTGGAAGGCTTCCCATTGCTAAAAAAAACAATGTACTTTTACTTCAGAAATCAGAAAACAAAAGAATATCTATTTCAGTAAAATACACTGCAAGGATGGTAATATAGGCAATGGTTCTACCAGTTACAAAAAAGATCATGATGATGATCAGATTTTAACCATACAAATTTTGAACAAGAAAAATGAAGAAAGAAGAAAAACTGTACCACTTTAGTTAACACAATATCATAAAAATAAGCTTGTATATACAGAAAATCAAAAGGCATCTTGGGAGACAGAAAAGCAATCAAATACATTTGTGACACTAGAAAACCTTATAACACAGGACACTGCCAGTCCTGGGAAAACATTGACTCATAACATGAAGAGATAAAAAAAAATATTAAATAAAACTGAACAGAAAAGAACAGACCTGTAAGGAATATGTTTGTTTGTGTTAGGATCCCTATATCTTTTTGCTAGTCCGAAATCAATAATATAAACCTGTAAATGTAACAAATTGCAGAAAACATATATAAGAAACTGTAAGCATAAAAGGAATTATCAGATAGGAAAACTGTCCACCTTAGTTAGCCATTAAATAGAAATATTTTGAGGATATTACCTGATTTGATTTCCTCCCAAGACCCATAAGGAAGTTATCTGGTTTTATGTCTCTATGCAAAAATCCCTTGGAATGCATGTACTCTATTCTTGTCAGCTGTAGTCAAGTTAATGAAATCGACTTAATTTTCTATTTTTGGGCTTTCATTGAAAACTTCCATGGATGCAAGCATTGACTAAAACATGCAGTTTTGAAGACAAAACTGATACAGTAACTTGTGGGAAACATAGCAATATCCAGAAGACAAATTAGAAGTCAGTATGGAAGAAATGCAGGTTCCTTGAAAACTGAAGCAAGCCATGCTGACATGAATAAGTGGTTACCATCTGATCGGCCAACATCAAAACTGTTTTTAATGAAAACTTCCTCCCGCAATAGACAAAAAAGTCTTCAAGACTCCGTCCCAGAAGATCAATAACTAGAACATTATTGTCTCCATCAGTGCCACACCACTTCATACTTGGAATACCATCTAAAATCCAAAGAGTAAGAGGAATTACGCTCTGAAAATGTTCTGAGAACATTTAAATTATTGAGGTGCTTCTTTTATATAACTTACTTTCTCCTTGAAGAATACTATATAACTTTGCTTCATACAATAGCTGTGGATGTTTGGTCTTCTTGCTTTCCTACAACATTAGAACACAGCAACATAAATCACAATTAGACCATTGGTATATTTCTTGAATAATTGAATATCACATCTAACAAGCAAAGTTCTCTGTTAAAACTTGACACAAGCTTTTATTCATTTGTATGCACTACGGACTATGCCTATTCCAAGTTCCCAACACTTATCCCTAACTCCATGTAATCAACCGCACATATCCAGCATCCGCATGCTGGGGAAGCGCACATGAAAAATAAACTGAGACTAAAATTATGTAAATTAAGAACCTATTTTACATTTCCATTCACATTATTATGACTTCATTTCTTGTTTCCAAGGATCTGTATAAGATACAATTAAGAAAATAATAATACTTTTACAGTAATTTGTAAAAACAAAATTTCAACCAAAGCAGGTCCTAATATTCAACACAAACGAAATTTGAGTGACACAATAAAGGGGAGAGAACCCAGAAATAAAATAAGACTAACCATCTTGATGGCGACAATCTCAGAGGTATCCATATTTGAT
This sequence comes from Glycine tomentella, assembly GCA_007407185.1. Taxonomy (NCBI): domain Eukaryota; kingdom Viridiplantae; phylum Streptophyta; class Magnoliopsida; order Fabales; family Fabaceae; genus Glycine; species Glycine tomentella. The sequence continues at coordinate 2,103,887 of PYAF01002518.1, read as the reverse complement.
GCTGGAAAGGAAAAAAAAAAAACAATAACCAATCAGCATATGCATACAACAGTACATAGATAGATACAAAAAAGCAAAATTAACTATGCCTATCATGTTATAATTGTAATTATAGTATACATGCATACTCCAATCAAGTTCAAAAACAAAGGAGAAAGAAACATATATGTGGTGTTGCTGACCAATATAAATTTCTCCGAACGAACCGCTTCCGATTTTCCGACCAATCTTAAACTTCCCGCCGATAACCCTCTCCATGTTCGCCAGTTACGGGTGCTGAAACGCGCTTTACAGAGAGAGAGAGAGAGAGAGAGAGAGAGAGAGAGAGAGAGAGAGAGAGAGAGACAGAGCGAGCACAACACAAAATGATGGAGACGAGGAATAGAATAAAAAGAATGAAGATGTATGATTAATGTTGGAATGTAGGGTTTGGTTTTTTTTTTTTTTTTTTTTTCAAAAGTAGGTTGCTGACCTGTCCAATCCAGCGAGCTCAGCTCAACATTCCTGTTCTGTTACCTCACACAAGCAACCAATCCAGGTAACAGTTCCAACACATGTGTAATTTCAAAAAACACGGTTTGTTATTTTGTTTTGTGTTTGTCAAACACATTTTCAATATTTATAATGTTTATTTTAACTAGAATTGAAGATGTTTTTACTAATTAATTTATTTACACGATACAGTTGGTGTTAAAAATCAATATTGAAAATTCTACACGGTTTTGAATTTTGTTGTTGTGAAAATGGAAAAGGATAAACAAATAACCGACTACTACTTGTCTTGTCTGATTCTCGTTAAGGAAATAAATTAATAATTTTTTTCTTCCAGCTTTATCTGCATTGGATAAACGCAATCTGACTCAGCAGGATCTAATAATTCAATTCCTCAATTAATGTGGTCGCTCCGTACTTCTCTCCTTGTTAATTCCTATGATATAATTAATGCATAAAATAATCAAGGCAAATGTTTAATCTTAATTAAAATGTGTAAAATTATTATATTCATGATTTTTTTTATATTTTTCTATATTCTTTCTAATAAATATTTCATTCTTTTAATTTCATAATTAATACTCTAAAAACACCCTAAATGAGTGAGACTCAATAATCAAATACAGTTTGATAATAAGGATTAGTTGCCACTAGAATCCTCCTTTGTCCTTTGTTTTAGAAGTATTATTACAATTACAACCATAATAGGAGAATATTAGTAGCATATTTTCCGGCACAGTCCTTTAAATATACTGTATTTTTTAATATTTGTTAAAAGTTAAAACTGATTAAAATTATAAAAAGATATGACTAAGATTCATTAAATAAAAAATAAAACTTGCAAATTTTTATAATATTTAATAAATTCCAAATAATAATAAAGAATGTACTCCGTATTTGTTGCGGTAGGGAATTCAACCGGATAAGGCTGTCAATGGTCAGATACTCCAACTTCAAAGCCAAGAAAGGAAGAAAATTGATCCTATTTCAGTATTTCTACTACTGGTGTTTTATTTTCATTCTTTTAAAAAAAGAGTTTGAAAAGAAAAAATATACTGTATATCATATTTTAAGGTTTAAACATGTTACAGCTCTTGATGACAATTTTTATGCAATTACAGTTTTACAGGTAATGTTTAAAAAAAATACATTTTCGAGAGCAAGATTTGAGATTTGAGAATCTCGAGAGCAAGTTGATGGAAGAATATGGTATGTGTAAATGAATTAAATATAATATTGCCCCACCAAAATAAAAACACATATTTATTACTACTATTGTATTGACTTTACTTGAAGTTCAACATGAAAATTTATTAATGCACTCGTTTTAACTCAAAGTATTACCCAAATTTCATTTTAATATATGACATTGATATTTTTTTGTTGGAAATACATGATATTGACATGTGGACTGCGGAAAGGATTTTAAGGAGCTGTCGGAAAAGAAACTGGTGAGTGGTCAAAGAAAGTAGCTGTGTTGCTTTTGAGGAGATGATAATAATAATAGTACTATTTTTATTTTAAAAATTAAATGCAGAATTTAGAATGTGTTTAGTCAAACATTTTAGGTAATTTATAACTTTTTTATCAGTTAAAAAAATTGTTTGATTACTTAGTAAAAGAATTTTTTAATATTTTTTAATCGTTATTTAAAATAATATTTTATAAAATGTTTGTTTATAATTTTTAACTTTTTATATTTATTTCTCTTTTATTTTTGAACATTTATTAGATTTATTTTTAATATGTTTTATTTAAAGAAAAGTTTTAAGTCTATTTATATAATTTTATATTTTTGAACTATTTTAACAAATAATTAACATATGTAGTTAGTTTTGCCAAAGATTCATGCCTAATCATTTTCAGATTAGGGAAATTCCTATTCTAACTCATTTTTATTTCCCACCTCCTTGCTTTTTCAAAAGCATGGAAAACAACATTATTGTACTTTCTTATTTTTCTACATCCAAACACTTTCCCCTTCCCCTAACTCCTCACTTCCCACCACTAGGGAAGGTAAAGTGGGTCAATCCACTCAAAAACAGGTCGAGCTAGCCCAACCCACTAAAAAAGTGGACTAGGTCGGCTCACTTTTGCAAAGTGGACTAAAAATACTAGCTCGCGCCACTTTAAAGTGGGTTAGTGGGCCACCAGGCCAATCCACTTAAAAAATAAATTAATTAATTAAAAAAAGGTTAAAAAATTATTAAAAAATTTAAATGTAATTATTTATACTAAAAATTAATAATGTACTAACTTAATCCTATAACAATAATTTTTTATATAAAATACAAGTATAATAGAAGCAAAAGCAATCAGGGAATACATGTCTAACAATGGTTTTCAATTAGCTCCTAAGTCTTAACAAATTCTTAGAAATTTGCTTCACAATGATGCAGGCAATCAAACATATTTGTACATGTAATATAACTCATTATTAGGTTCCAAATAAAAATGTATTAGGGTTAAGGATTCAAAATCACTCACTTCTTCTTAGTCACTATTCCTTTAAGTCACTCATTTAATTACCTATTAAATATTTTTTTATTGGTGGACTGTTGACCTGGTGGGCTGGCCCGGCCCTGGCCCGCATTTGGCCCACATTTTTGTGGGTCGGGTTTGCCCGACCGTATAATGAATGTAGGCTCAAAATTTCAACCTAGTCCACATTTTTTCGTGGGCTAAACGGGCCGGCCCACCGGGCCAGGCCCATTTTGTCATCCCTACCCACCACCTCACTTTCCGTCTTTTCTTATTTTCTTTTATATATTTTGTTATGTTTTTTTATTTTTAACTATGATATAGTTTATCCTTTTATTAATTAAATTGATTATGATAATTTATCATAAAGATAACACATGTTACCTTTTTAATAGTAATATAATTAATTCCACTATGATGATGAACGGGATCCAAGTGGATTTCAAACTCTACACGTTGGGTGGTTAGTCGACTTTGTTAAGAAGGGAAACCTGCAAAACAAAGAAAATGACTCCAACACTCAAGTAAATACATCAATTATAGAAGTATAACTGAGTAAGAAAGTGTAGGTAGAAGGTCTCCGAGGTGATCTCGGAGTGAATGTTTTCGAGTGTGTATCGAATGAATATGAGCATGAATATTGAGTGTGTATGAGATGAATGTGAGCCTGATTAAAGGTTTAGACAGAACATATATTTATAGCGTGGAGTATGGACTTTGGACCTTTTTTTGTAAATTAATTTGTTGATAAGATAAGTTGTTGTTGGCCAGAGAGACCCGACTGTTGAGGGTTGACATCTGTGCTCCTGTAGCAAGGCTGAAACGGAGGGCGGATAAGTGCACTATCAATGTAGCAAGGTCGACATTGAGAGCGGAGATGTGCACCGTTATTATAGCAGGGTTGACACTGAGAGCGGAGATGTGCATCGTTATTTTAGCAGGGTTGACACGGAGAATGGACACGTGTACAGTGACCCCACGGTAATGGTCACGTGTAATTTTACCAATTCGTACAGCACAATTGTAATATAACTTATCTTTTTAATTAAAATTTAAATTGATGATAACATATATTACCTTTTTAATTGTAATCAAATTAAGTATGATATAAATTATTATGATATTTACTATCAATAAAAGAAATTTGTATATTAATTAATTTGATTATTGTTACATGTAGTAACTTTTTTATCTAGTGAATTCAATTTTAATTAAAAATAATGATAATTTATATGATATTGATAATTGTTAAAAAAGGTAGATTATATTTTAATTCATTTAGGTTTAAAAAAGATAATCTATATCATCATTAATTTAATTAGTTAAAAACATAACTTATAATTACAATTAATTATAATTTTTTCATAAAAGATTAACAAAATGGAAACGTGTTTTTATTGTGTAAGAGAGTATAAAAAAATACACAACAAAAATATATTTTTATTATATACTTTACACAACAAAATTATATTTTGATCAAAGGAAACAGGTTTCAATGTACAAAGAGGAGGTGAAAAAATTACACAATAAACTGTATTTTCCGTTAACAAAATATATAATGGAGACATTTCTATTGTGTATTTTTTTTGTATTTTTTCTTACACGATGGAACGTTTCCATAAAAATGTATTTTTGAAAAATAAAATGGAATCGTGTTTCAATAGAATATTTTTGAAAAATATAATTCAAAGCACACATACAGGGTGATGGCAAAGTAGGGATGAGAATAAAAATACCCTTAGATTAAATTAGATATAAGACATCTTGCCAGCATTCCAAACGAACACTAAACAACAGCCAAAGTGTCTCAGGGGTGCTTAAGTTAATGTTAATAATAATTATTGGGCTCAACCCAAAAGAGACATTTCAATTATTAGAGTTGCTTCTAACTGATAAGATAAATGAGCCATTTTGTTACTAGTAAGAATTGTTAGCTTGTTTTCTCAATACTTGAGAAAAACTCAATTACATAATATTTTCAGCTAATATATAACAAAGTGTACAACTAGTATTGCGTGAAAAACAATATTTGGTGGACTCATTTGTCATTTGATTTAAACAATTCACTATAGTATAAATTCAATAGTAAATAATAAATGTCTTGTGCTTGATTAATAATAAAGGTTTGGCTAACTTTTTCTACACTATATTTTTATGCATAAGCCCATGAATAAACAAACTAGTATGTTTAATCCTACATATTTTACGAGTGGAAGGGAAATAAAATATAAAAAGTTATAAGATGCTCTATCTTTAAGATGGGTGATCCAAATGGCTCGTGATCTCTTCTTTACCACGTTTGTGGTGGAGTCTGAGTGCTTGCAACTGGTACAGGCTTGGTCACTTGGACAACTCAACATAACACTTCAAAGTCTTGTTTCCATGATATCATAGAGGATTGCAAGATGCTTCGTAGAGACATTCATTGATTGGATTTTTCTTCCTACATCAGCCAATTTTTTCATACACCCAGCAATAAAACAAAAATTGAACCCATAAAATTCATACAGATTGACCAATCTGTATCCGTCTCCCACCGCTGTAGTCATGCCTAGACCACCTCCCTCCACGTCGTCTCCGCCCTCCTCTCCCTCCCCTGCACCTCCCTCCGTGACACCTGATCCCACTGTTGCAGTTGCTCATACTCCCCCCCCTCCAGCTCCGCACCCTGTGGTAGGGCTTGCCTTTGGGAAGCGGACTGGGATCCAGCGTCGCCGCGACAGTTGTGCCTTATCTCTGTGCCATCACCCTCACCCAGGACGACCTCAAGAGACTCACCGCCAACAAGGCTGTGTAGTTAGTAAGAGCGGCATCGACTCCACCGTCGCCTTCGTCTTCACCAAGCTCGGCGCCCTCTTCGCCTCCAACCAACTCACCGACATAGTCAGGTCCCCACCTCCAATCGCACGAATGAGCAGGCCCGCTCCCTCGGCATCCCCCTCCTTCGTCCTTGACCACAATCCCCGCCTCGATCTCACCATCGACGACACTGACGAGGTCAAAAAATAGTCCTCCCCTCCTCTCCCTCCCCACTACAGGGTGACGTGGTTGGCTTGGAGAAGACGATCCGTAATTCATAAGATTCTTATGGATTCGCAATCCATAAGGTTTTTACGATTCACAATCCATAAGATTCTTACGGATTTTCCAATCCGTATGGACCTTATGGATTGTCAATTTGTATCAATCTTATGAAAGGGCATTTCAATTTTTCGCTGTCTTTGCTAGGTGTATGAAGAAATTTGTCTAGTGTAGGAAGAAAAATCCCTATTGCTTTAAGCTTTTGTTTGTTAAAAGGCACGATAGTAGGGTAGCCTATACCTTGACCCAAATAGCCTTTTCTCATTAGGAATCTATGTGGATTGAACAAGCCCAATATTATTAAAACTGGTACGGTCATTGACCCGGTCGAGGTAATAGGTCAGTGGGTCAGTGGTCTAACCAGTGAGTCAGTAATGGGCCCGGTCTATAAAAATTTTAAAATTCTATTATATATATATATATATAACTAATATTATTTGATTAAGAAAAATATAATAAAAAGTTTAAAATAACAATTGAAGTATCAATGTTGATAATACAAGTAAAGTGTATTAATAAAAAAAAAGAATGTAAATAAAAACTACTTAAATTGAAATACAAGTCCAATTTTTAATATAAAAAAATAGTCAAAAGGAGTAAAGTAAGTGATAAAGGGAGTGCAGGAAGTAAATCAGATTGGGGCCTAAATAGAAAAACCCTAATCACACACACACACACACACACACACACACATAACTAATGCAAGTTGTTTCTCTTCCGCAGCTCCACGTGGTCACACCCTGTCTTCTGCTTTAGAACGCTTAGACCACCCTTACTTTAGAAGAGTCTTCTGCTTCGTTTTGTGACTTTCTCCACTCTCCACAAAGGCACAAACCACCTCCGCAACAAACTACAACCATCGCAAAACACCCCAACTCTTGAAGCCACCGTCAACAATACACACCATGAACCTCCACAACGGTTTCCTCCGATTCATCGTCGCCGACGTTGCTCCATCTGAAGTCATTCTCACTTCCTCCACCTCCACTCTCTGCAACGCGACGCTAAAGCTTTTTTTTGCGTTTTGTGCGTCTGAATTTTTTTCCCTGGGGCACCAAAATGATGTCATTTTGTGTGCTTGAAGCTTTTTCTTTTTTTCACCAATCCGGTCCGGGTCCTAAAAACTGACCGGATTTTCGATTTTCCCAAAACCGCTTGGTTTTCTTCGTGTCAAACCGGGCCACATGCATAGCCGATTCATTAACCAACCAGTCAGCTCAACCGGTCCAACTGATTGGTTTGAATCGGTTTTAATAACATTGAACAGGCCCATCCCCAAGTGGAAGTCGTGATTCTCTCTTATCTAATTGTTGTTGATTCTTGTGAATGAATTGTGTATATTTCACTTAAAAAACATGTTTGACCTTACATTTGAAACAAGTTTATATCTTTAAGGCTTGTGTATGGCTTTTGACAACACATAGTAATCATAACTATTTTGAAAACTGTTAAAATTTGTAAGGACTAAATTTAATAAAACAATTCTGGAATCATTAAAGTAAAATATGTTATATCTTAAAAAAAAATACTATATTTGTACTAATGAGTATGCTCATCTATATTTTTTTATCATTTTACTTTTACTAATTTCACATTTTATTTTACATACATTGCTTTAACAACTTTATCATTAAATATGATTTTGGTATCTAAAAAATATGACCATTTTGACTTTGATCCTTTAATCAAATTGTTTTATCTTTTCATTTTGAAGAAAAATTGTTTTATCTTAATCTCTATAAATTTAATATTTTTTAATCATTATTGTGAAATAATAATGTTAACTAATAACGTAACAACAACGTCTGAAATTTAATAAATTATAATGTCATTAAAGAGTTAAACAAAATAATCACATATAATTAAATGATAAGACACAATTGTTTTGAACAAATAAAAATTCAAAAATATAATTATTTAAAAAATACAAGTAATTATCTTTCTTAAACTCATTTGCGACAAAAGAAACCATCAACATCACAATTTTTTTATTGAATAATGTCACATTTATGTTTTTAGTTGATATTTTTACTTGAAAACAAGGAATAATTAAAAAATATTAAATTTTGCAGATCAAAATCATATATATATATATAGGCAATTATTTTATAATTATGTTGGCTCGTGGCTGAGTATGTGTTTCCCACACAAATGGATATGGAGGAGGAGTTTATCCTTTGATTTAAAAATTGTCACCTCGTGTCCCTCGAGTCATACATAAACCGACATTTAAAAATGTGGAAAACAATCATTTGCATCCGTCGCGACCCTAGTCAACGTACTGCATTTCTTCATCTCCCTCACACCATTCCTTGAAGCAGCTCAGTTCATCAGCCTTTTGGATTAATTACAAAATTTCTTCCATATGGCAACGAACAAGACATTTGAGAAAAGAATGCTGGGTTTTCATTTTGAGGTAACGAGGCACATAATTTTGCACTGGACAACAGATTACGCCATGCAGCTGGATGTCGGAGCCACCTCTATGCATTTGATCCATGTCTGTAAGGCAGTTACGAATTTCACGCTCGATTTTGACGATTTTCTTGCTCGTTCATGTGCTGTGTGGTATCGGTGGCTCCATTGCCACGCTTTTTTTAATGGTAAGTATTTTGTTGAATAATAATAAATTTGATTTAAATATATTGGACTTAGTTGTTAAATAATTCAATATTTAGAAATATTTAAGAGATGTTTAGTACAAAATCTAGAATAATTCACTTTAGATATCTCTATAAAAATATTTAAAGGATAGTTGTATTTAAAAATCATTATCATAAATATCTAGACTAGAAGAGTGTGGAGAATTCTAGAGAATGATTTGAAGTCATTAGATGATAATTGTGTTTACACAATTATTGTCATTGATTAAAGAGGTGCTACTAGTATAAATAGGATAGTTCTCCACCATTTTGTATTAAGTCAAGAGAAAAAGAATTGTGTAATAATAAAGTGTTATCTTCCTACAAATCTTTCTAAACTTTTTCATTTTCTCAAATATCATTCTTCCAATAAAGTGGTATCAGGGGCCTTGAGATCTTTTATTTAGAAAGATGGCAAGTAGCAACATGATTTCTTTTCAAGTCTCTATGCTCACCAAGAGCAACTATAATAATTGTAGCATCAAGATGAAGACACTTCTTGGATCACAGGATGTGTGAGAAATGGTAGAGAAAGGTTACGATGAGCCAAAAGAAGGGATTACTCTATCCCAAGCTCAAAGGAATAGTTTGAAGGATTCAAGAAAGAGAGACAAAAAAACTCTCTATCTCATCTATCAAGGATTGGATGATGATGCTTTTGAGAAGATTTCGGAGGCAAGCACCGCAAAGGAAGCATGTGAGAAGCTACAAATTTCTTACAAGGGTATTGAACCAGTCAAGAACGTACTCTAAGAAGTGAGTTCGAAACTTTACACATGAAAGATGCTAAAAGTATCTTCGATTATTTTTCTAGAGTCTTAACGGTGACTAATCAATTAAAAAGAAATGGTGAAAAGATAGATGATGTAAAAATTATGGAGAAGATTTTGGGATCTTTAATTTGAAATTCGATCATATTGTAAATGTCATAGAAGAAACAAAAAATTTAGAAGTTATGACAATAAAGCAACTTTTAGGCTATTTACAAGCCTATGAGGAGAAACAAAAGAAAAAGCAAGGGGTTGAAGAACAACTACTTTAATCACAACTCAACTCCAAAGAAAATGAAGAAGACTTTGGCCACACAAGATGATAAGGTGGATACCGTGGTCGAGGAAGAGATCGTGGACCTGGAAGAGTAAGCTTCAACAACAACTACGCCAATGAAGATCAAAGATAGAGCTCAAAAAGAGGTCGTGGAAGAGGTAACTCCTAACCAAGACATGACAAGTCCAAATCAAGTGCTACAACTATCAAATGTTTGACAGTTATGCTTTTGAATGCAGAGTCCCTACAAGAAGGATTGAGGAGAAGGCAAAACTATGTGGAAGGTAGAAGTCACAAAGATGACACTCTATTGATGGTCACAACAACAACAACGTAGGAGAACAAGAGAATACATGGTATCTAAACTCAGGGGACAAACAATCACATGTGTTGAAAAGAAAGACATGTTCGGAGAACTTGACGAATCAGTGAATGAAAATATATCATTCAGAGATGAATCAAAGACACCGGTGAAAGACAAAGATAAAATTCTTATCTAATTAAAAGATGATAGGCACAAATTCATTTCTAATGTTTACTATATGTCCAATATGAAGAATAATATTTTGAGTATGGGGCAACTCTTAGAGAAAAGGTATGATGTTCACTTAAAGAATAATACTTTTTCTTTAAGAGACAATCAAAATAACTTGATTGCTAAAGTGCATATGTTAAGAAATAGAATGTTTCTGCTAAACATTCAACACAACATTGCAAAGTGTCTCAAGGCCTGCTACAAGGATTCATCTTGGCTATGGCATCTATGATTCAGACACCTCAACTTTAGCGCTCTTGAATTGCTATATAAGAAGAAAATGGTGAGAGGATTGTCTTTCATTAGTCAACCAAATCAACTATGTGAAGGGTGCTTACTTGGAAAACAATGTTGAAAGAGTTTTCCGAATGAGGCTTCGTCAAGAGCCAACAAGCTGCTCAAGCTCATACATACAGATGTTTGTGGACCATTGAAGTCAAGCTCACTCGGTAAGAGTAATTACTTTCTTCTCTTCATAGATGATTTCTCAAGGAAGACGTGGGTATATTTTCTAAAGCAAAAAATTGGAGGTGTTTGGAGTCTTCAACAAGTTCATGGCCAACGTAGAGAAAGAAAGTGGACGCGAGAAAGCCATGAGATCCAATAAAGGTTGAGAATTCACTTCTGAAGAATTCCAAGAATTTTGTGATCATAATGGAATTTGACGGCCTTTAACCGTTCCTAGAAGCCCGCAACAAGATGGAGTAGCCGAAAGGAAGCATAGTACCATTCTCAATATGGAAAGGAGCATGCACAAGAGTAAGAAGATGCCAAAGGAGTTTTAGGTTGTGTTATTAATATGATCTGATTTAATGTAAATAGGGAAACTAGGAAATATCTCTCTAGTTGATTTTTAGGGATTTAATTACCTTTGTTACCTCTTTTGTAATGACTCCTTGATTATAAATAAAGCAGTTGATGTGTAGAATAATACACATCATTTTCTGTATCATTCTACAGGTTGAAGCCGTGACAATTGCTATCTACCTTTTAAACTGTTCGCTAACAAGGAGCGTGTGGGAAAAGACGTCGCAAGAAGCATGAAGTGGAAGAAAGCTTGAGATCTCTCATCTCAAAGTGTTTGGAAGCATAGCCTATGCGCATATCCATGATAAAAAAGGTCAAAGCTTGACGAAAAAAGTGAGAAGCTCATCTTCATTGGGTATGATTCTAATTCTAAAGGCTATAAACTTTATAAATATGAATAATGAAATGACCATCATTAGTTGTGTTGTGGAGTTCAATGAAGAAGAAGAATGAAATTGGGTTCTACAAGATGAAAACTATAACTTACTTCCCAACTTGATGGAGGATGAAAAAATGGAGCAACCAAGGATGAAGCAAGAAAGACAAGAGATTATTACTCCCCCAACTTTCACCGATCACAAGTCAACAAGAAGAATCATTGTTAACTGGAAGTTCAAGCGAAAGAGTACCACGCTTCAGGAGCTTGCAAGAACTTTATGAGGTAATGGAGAATCAAGATAATTTCACTTTGTTTTGTCTTTTTGTTGATTGTGAGCCAGTGAGTTTTCAAGAAATTGTCCAAAGCAAGAAGTGAAAAGATGCAATGGATGAAGAAATCAAGGCAATTGAGAAGAATAAAACGTAGGAGTTAACTTCACTTCCAAAAAGGCATAAGGCGATTGGTGTGAAGTGGGTCTACAAAGCTAAAAAAAATGCCAAAGGAGAAGTTGAAAGATATAAAGTGCGATTGGTGGCAAAAAGCTATAGTCAATGAGCAGAAATCAATTATGACGATGTATTTGCTCCCATTGCTCGCTTGGAAACTATTAGACTAATTATTTCTTTGGCATCTCAAAACAAGTGGAGCATACACCAAATGGATGTAAAGTTGGCATTTTTGAATGGATTACTTGAAGAAGAAATGTACATCAAGCAATCAGCAGGGTATGAGGTTAAAGGACAAAAGAAAAAAGTATTAAAGCTAAAGAAGGCGCTTTATGGGCTAAAGCAAGTACCACGAGCTTGGAATAGTCAAATTGACAAGTACTTCCAAGAGAACGGTTTCATCAAGTGTCCTCACGAACATGCATTATATGTCAAAATCAAAGGCGGAGATATTCTAATTGTATGCTTGTATGTGGATGACCTAGTCTTCACTGGAAACAATCCAAGCATGTTTGAAGAGTTTAAGAAAGTGATGAAGAAGGAGTTTGGGATGACTGGCATTGGACTAATGGCATACTACCTTGGCATTGAGATCAAGCAAAGCGAAGAAGGCATTTTCATCACCCAAGAAGGATATGCAAGGGAGATGTTGAAGAAATTTAAGATGAAAGATTGCAAGCCTATCAACGCCCCAATGCAATATGGAGCCAAGCTATCCAAGTATGGTGATGGAGAAGAGATTGATACAACATCTTTCAAGAGCTTAGTAGGAAGTCTACGCTACTTGACATGCATAAGGCCTGACATTCTCTTTACTGTTGGATTTGTTAGTCGCTATTTGGAGTCTCAAACTACCACGCATTTGAAAGTTCCAAAGATAATTCTTTGTTACGTTAAAGGTACTATTGACTTTAGCTTGTTTTACTCACCATCTAATGATTATAAACTTGTTGGATATAGTGATAGCGATTGGGGTGGAGACATGGATGATTGAAAAAGCACGTGGATGTTAAAGATCACTCTGCTACTTGTGAAGCCGAGTTCATCGCAGATACATCATGTGTCTGCTATGCTATTTGGCTAAGGAATTTGCTGAAGGAGCTGAATATGCCACAAAAGGAACCAACCAATATTTATGTTGACAACAAATCTGCAATAGCATTAACAAAGAATCCAGTCTTCCATGACAAAAGCAACCATAGTGATACATGTTATCATTATATAAAGGAATCCATCACAAGAAAGAAGGTGCATATAAAGTATATGAAGTCTCAAGAACAAGCTGCAGATATCCTCATCAAGCCACTCAAGAATGAAGACTTCGTCAAGAGAGAATATTGCTTGGAGTTACAAAATCAAGTTTAAGGGGGGTGTTGAATAATAATAAACTTGATTTAGGTTCATTGGGTTTAGTTGTTAAATGACCCAATATCTAGAAATATCTAAGAGATGTTTAGCCCAAAATCTAGAATAATCCACTCTAAATATCTCCATAAAAATATCTAGAGAATAGTTGTATCAAGAAATCAGCATTAGAAATATCTAGGCTAGGAGAGTGTGGAGAATTCTAGAGAATAATTTGTAGCCATTAGGTGAGAATTGTGTTAGCACAATCCTATCTATTGGTTAAAAAGGTGCTAATAGTATAAATAGGAGAGTTCTCCACCATTTTGTATTAAGTCAAGAGAAAAAGAGTTGTGTAGTAATAAAGTGTTCTCTTCCTCCAAATTTTTCTAAACCTTTTCATTTTCTCAAATATATATCCACCTTCCAACAATATTAATTCTCTTCCTTCTTTTACTTCCTTTACGTGAAATAATAATGAAACTATAGATCGATGGTTGGTGTTCTCTGTCTTTGTTTAAGAATTTTAGGACATTGTGTTTTGGTTTTTCTACTGATATATTTTTGGTAGTAATTATAAAGATGATTATTTTGATTTTGTTTTCCCTGTTTGAAGGTTTTGTTAACAATGAAAACAAAATTCATAAGAACATATTATAAAATAAATTATAATAACTATTATAAAAAATAATTATTATTTATTGTGCTTTAATTTTCATGTCGAATTAATTATTCTCTAATAAAGCGGATAACTCACTTTAGAGGTAATCTAGGAAACCTATTATAGTTGACTTAGTAGTGAGGGTTTTTTCAACAAGTCGTTGATTTGAGTGATATTGAATTTGAACTCTTCAAACAAGGTTTTAGATTCAAACTTTGTGAATGAAAGAAATGCAATTGTGAGGAGAGAACGTCATTATAGACCCATCAAAGGTGGTTAGTTAAATTTCTTTGCGGAGATTAATCATCAACAAAATTAGTTGATATTTCATACCAATAACATAGTTACAAAAATAAAGTACTTAGAGGTTTAAATAATGTTGTTGCACACAAAAATAGATAATAAAATAAATAATCTCCGAGCCAAAATCCTTTTGTCTTTTGCTAAAATTGCAATGCATATAAATCTTGCTCTTACTTAAGCAAAAACTCTTTGTTTTCAAAGTCTACCTCTAGAGTTAAAGCTTTCTATTACCGGTCCCTTAATTCCTCAATAAAGACTATATCATTTGCAAAAAAATACAATTAAAGACAATATTTTTGTATGTCCTTGATAAGCACATCCAAGATTATATTAGACAAGTATGGATTTTTATTTTGATAGGCAAATAGAACTTCTATTAATAACAAAACAACCATAAGAAATGGCCCAACAAGATTAAACAAGATACAAAGAAAGAATTATATGTAGCACAACAATAAGGAGCAAGCAAGTATGATCACATAGCAAAACCCTAACAAAAAACAAGTATGAACTTACAAATGAGCATTGATGTAATTTTGTCCCCATAAGAAAGTTCTTAGTTTTACTTCTTGGAATTCTCACATTACTAATTATCCTCTTCATACTTTTTTTTTATCAATCATTGTTAATTGTTAAATTTTTGTTAAAATGTTAGTGGATGGATTCGTATCCATGATCTCTTCCCTCTTTTCTTTCTTCAACCCTTATATATTCTTTCTCAATCACCAAGTCAATCTTATAATGTTGTTACCCCTTCGTACATGTCTTGTACAACTTGGATAAAAGTCATGTACAAGCCTTTTTTCTCCAAAATCTTCTATAACAGTTCTATTGGTACACGGTCATAAACTTTTTCCACGTTGACAAATGAATAAACTCGAGCTCAAGTCAAAAGATTGAAACTTGTAAGAACACCCACATTGGGCATCAAGGAAGGAACTTTGGAGGATCTAACACCTTGCTTTCGAAGCAATCCCCACTACAATAGTACCGAAATTATTGCTTCCAAGGCAACAATTGTTTTCTAAAGCAATGTTGTTATGCAATAAAAAGCTAAAGAAACAATATCTATTATCCATTGGAAAATTTTTGTATATGAGTAGAGGTGAAAAAAAATTTAACTATTGGAACAAACATTCACTTGTAGCTGGTGGAAAAAAATATAGCTGCTAGAATTGTTGAATATAAATAGAGTGCAAAGATCATGTGAAGATGAATGTCTCGCCTACTCATGGCTAAATGTTTCTAAGAATGCAATTGTGGGAACAAACCAAAAACTTGAAACTTTTTCGTCAAGAATTACGTAAAATTACAATAGGTGTCTCTAAAACATCGATAGTAAAAGGTCAATAAAATCTAAAAAAAATTTCAATGTGATACAAACAAGTCTGTCAAAGAAAGAAGGTGTTGCATTATTTTTGTGAAATTATCTACTTTCATCATTTTAAATAAAATATAACTTAATTATGTTTATATTTATAGAGGATTTTTAGTTCTAAAAGTTTAATTAATTTATAAATAATATACATATAAATTAATAAAGAAGTTATTAATAAAATATAATGATAAAAACTTTATATCAGGATTCATTGAAAATAACAAAAGAGAGTTACTTAGAAATTTATTCTTTAAAGTTGCTTGTATTGAGAAAAATAAAAATAAATAATATCTACATCCAAGCTCCAATGAAAATAACTTTTATGAATTACTATACATGGATGTGCTCCAAGGATATCCTTGTATCTTAATAGCGAGCCAAATGTACGGTAACGTAGCTAACAAAAAAGAATTGTATAACTCTTGCCAACATTGTACCTTAAAATATTTCATATGACCTTTATCAAAAGAAAAATATATTTCGTATGACAAACTTTTGCACACATTAGGCATCTAAACCCGCCCCGATAATAACAAGCATGTTTAAATGCCTAAAATCAATAATACAGTTTTCAAAGAAAAAAAATTATAATCATTAAAATCAACCAAATTCAGTCGTCCTGAAAATAAATGATGAAAAACGGTACATCTCATGTGTCATCCTGGATTAGATCCCCTGCATTGTCAAAATGAACTGCAGCATGTTCAGTTATAAATCTCATCCTTAAAATTTAATAAATTAAATTTTAATAGATAAATTTTATTTAATAAAATGTTAAGTGTATATTTGATAGAGTGAAATGAAAATAGATGAAAGTGAAAATAAATAATTTTTTTGAATTAAAGTATGAGTCACTTGGAATTTCACTGTTTATTTGAGTATTTTTTTTACTCCTTTTTATCACTATCAAATCAACTTTTTTATTGGATCTCTGCATTTCGTTTCATCTGCACATAATGTAACAAACGTGTCTTTGTAATTTAGGATTTTTTTTTTATTTTTAATTGTTGTAAAATTATTTTTTATTTTTAATCTTTGCAAATTATGTTTGTTTTATTTTTTGTCCTTATAACATTTTAGATAATATTTTTTTATTGTTTAAAGTGTTATCTAAAATACTTTAAGGATTAAAAAAAAATTGTCAGGAAGAAAAACAAAAAAGCAATGTATTTAAACCTTAAAATTTAAAATAAAAATAAAAAAATATAGTGAAATAGAATGGTGTAGAACTAAGTTAATATTTAAGTATTTTTATGATGGCATAAAAGAAATAAATAGAAATTTTATCTCATTCTTTAACTAAAGGAAAAAAATAAATTGAATTAAATAAATAAAATATATTTTATTTCATTTCATTCTTTGTTAAACAATTTAAAACATATTTATTTTCTTCTACTCTATTCTTTTTTTTTTTCTCTATCTTTTTTAATCAATTTAATCACGAGATAACACATCGCCTTTCCATCTTTAGAAGGGATGGATATGAAATCCCTCTCGCAAAGTTTTAAATAGCACACGTGACTATTCACCACCACCAACAAAAATGTATATGTTACTGTCTTGCAATTAAATATGGTGTGATTCCTAATTGCAGTCATGTCACGTGATACAGTCCACACTTTAAAAATAAATAGGTAGTATTATTTTAAACGTCAAAATCAGAACAAGGTAGTTCTAACATTGCAATATAGTATAGGGAGAGATGACCTCAGCATCATAAAAGTGCTAAAAGAACATAAAAACTTGTTAGAGACTAACAAAGTTATTCATTCATTTAGAAGCTTTGTAAAAAGGTGTACGGTGCTAACACGCCATACTATAGAATCATTTTGTTTAATTAAGTTCTGTACGAATATTGCTTCTTTGTTTTTAGAATTAACCTTCTTTTGGGATGCAGAAAGGACCAACTACCAGTTTAAGATCACAACAATGCAGAATATCCACAGAGCAGAGCAGAGCAGAGCAGAAGTGTACTCCTTAACCAAGCTTACAAACGGTGGAAATGGTGCTTTTTGCATCATTGGATTCACTATTAAGGTGCGAAAAAGTTACCAGCGTCTCAACCTTTTATAACTATACTCACAGTGAGTTATTCTTTGTGAAATGAGGTTAAATAATTTCATCGTATATCATAATTAAAATACGTGTCCTTTTGTGTCCATTTACTTTATCTTAGTAAACCTATAAAAACACGAGTCTAACTATAGAAACATTATTCTTAATTATGTTTTCGTTCATTTAACATAGTTTTCATAATTAATTAAATTTTTTTAAAATCATGAAATTAGATTTACATAAATTTATAATTTTCAATAGGTAAATGTTAAGTAACTTAAAATAAAAAGATTTTTACTGGAATGAATAAAATTGTGTTATTTTTCATTTTTTTTACTTTCCTTTTAATTTTTTAACTAGTGTCCTTTACGATACTTAGTTAGCCAGATCCTTTTCAATAAAGTCAAAGTCATAATCAATAATGTGTTGAACATTGTGAGAAAGTTGTTTAATCCTACATTCATTTGGGGTAAGTTTGAGAGTTCCACACACTTCCTTTTCCTATCTCATAGAAGTCCATGTAACGTGTATGTATCTTCAAGAAAGGAGACAGCTGACTGGTCCACTTCCATTTTTTTGGTGTGACATAGGATATGCTACACACTGCTGTGTACCCTTAAATTCACTCCAGCACAACCTCCTCCTGTTGTGTCTCTTGAAATGGAAGGTCTCTCAGAAATGGAAAGTGTGATAGAAGAACCCCTTTTGAGCCGGCAGAATTCCAATGCCAAGGGTGGCTTCAGAACCTTACCTTTCATCATAGGTAATATGGTACAACTTTTTTTCAGATATGTGTGATAATGAATCTGTTTCACATTGTTAAAACCTTATCTATTCGTATGCTAATAAATGTTCTTGTGGCAGCAAATGAGGCCTTTGAGAGACTGGCTAGCCTCGGGCTCATGCCTAACATGATATTGTACTTGACAAGAGAGTATGGCATGCAGACGGCAGGAGCTACTAATTTTCTCTTACTATGGTCTGCTGCCTCAAATTTCACCCCTTTCGTTGGTGCTTTCCTTTCAGACTCCTATGTGGGTCGATATTCCATGATTGCTTTTGGATCTATTGCAAGTCTACTGGTAATTTTCTTTCTTTTCTCTTGTAATGAAGGTTTTAAATTGTGGTCACAAACTCACAGTTGCAGTTTTGTCGCAATTTTTAGCATTCCCAGAAATTGGAAGGAAATGTGACTGATGCGGCCGCAATTACGGTTGTGATACAATTGCGATGAGTCAACCAAATTGTCGCCGCAAGCCTTTTTTTAAAATCTTGCTTGTGATACATTGTTTGTCACTTTTTAGTCACTTGTTTTGGGCATGTTTGGATGAACAACTCTATAAGCACTTGTAAGAGAAGAAATAGGAAGAAAAAATTAAAAAAGTTTTTCCATAAGCTAGGTTTATGGAAAAGCTTATTTCATGTTTCCTTCTTATTTTCTTTTCTACAAGTGCTTGTATATAAATTTATCTAAACAGGCTCTTCAGCTCCATTGCTCGGCTTAGAAGCTCTTGTTTTGATTTGTTTTGTTTATTTTGTATGCTAATATCATCCATGACCTGAACTGATAAATACATAAAATCAGTAATTAAAATTGGTTTTTGGCCCTTATTTGTGTTGGGGTTGTGCAGGGGATGGTTCTTCTATGGTTAACAACTTTGATTCCTTTGTCAAAGCCACTTTGTAACCAATTTACCAACAGCTGCAATAACTCTCCTACAACAATTCACCTTTTGATCTTGCATTCTTCTTTTGCCCTCATGTCCATTGGAGGTGGAGGCATAAGATCATCCTCCTTGGCCTTTGGTGTTGATCAGTTGAGAAAGAGGGACAAAGATGCGGGAATCAAAGAGAGCTACTTCAGCTGGTACTATGCTATTGTTGCACTGTCATCACTGATAGGTTTAACTGCTGTTGTCTATATTCAAGATAACATGGGGTGGGCAGTGGGGTTCGGAATTCCCGTTATCCTGATGTTTGTAGCAACTGCATCATTTTTCTTAGCTTCTCCATTTTATGTAATGGTGGAGGTTAAAAGGAACATCCTAAGTGGGTTAGCTCAGGTCCTTGTAGCCTCTTACAAAAATAGACTTCTGCAGTTACCACAGGAGACCGAGAATGGTATCTACCACCTTGAAAATGATTCCAATCTCCTAATGCCAACTGAAAAATTAAGGTATGATTTGTTTCTTTTGTTCAGTTTATCATGCTTTGGAATTTTTATATCTACAATTGTTATAAGATGCTCACTATTGTTGTAACTTATAAGCAAGCTACTTATTGCATCAAAATTAGATTATATCTTTCAATCATTACTGAAATACCCCATTTCGACAACCGGACAATCAGCACAGTTAATTAAGTTTTACATGTAAGCTTGGAAGTCCTCTACTTTTTATTGGAGTTTCTTTAAGTTGGATTGCTATTTTTAACTGAGTGTGTTTACAATATTGGTCGGGAGGATCATGTAGTAGTGGTTTGCTAATAGTTATGGCATATATATGCTATGTTAGATTTCTAGTTCACTTGGATGGTCCTGTAAAATATTTTTATGTAATAAATTGAGAGCAAAGGCTTAATTAAGAAAAATTTTGTTTGCTAGGTTTCTGAACAAAGCATGCTTGATTAGAAATTCCTCACAAGATCTAACACCAGAGGGAAGAGCTTTGAATCCATGGAACCTTTGCACAGTAGACCAAGTGGAAGAACTGAAGGCACTTATCAAGATAGTCCCAATTTGGTCAACAGGAATCATGATGGGTGTGAACATCAATCAGGGTTCCTTTCTGGTACTAGAGGCGTCTTCCATGGACCGCCACATTACGTCAAACTTCGAAATTCCTTCAGGCTCCTTTATGACATTTATGATTGTATCTCTAGCACTTTGGGTTATAATCTATCACCGCATTTTAGTCCCTGTGGCATCAAAGATAAAAGGGTCCCCAGCATGCATAGGAGCAAAACAAAAAATGGGAATTGGTCTTTTAACTGGTTGCATAGCAATTGCATCCCTAGCAGTTGTAGAGGATTTTAGACGCAAAATTGCTATTGAGAAAGGCTATGAAGATCAACCACAAGCTGTAGTGAACATGTCTGCTTTCTGGCTCTTACCGCGCCAAATCCTTAATGGATTGGCTGAGGCCTTAGGTGTAGTAGGACAGAATGAGTTTTTCCTCACCGAGCTACCTCAATCTATGTCTAGCCTAGCGTCCACTCTTAGTGGCCTTGGCACTTCTGTGGCAAATTTGGTTGCAAGTTTCATTCTCAGTGTTGTTGACAATGTCACTGGAGGTGGAGGACATGAAAGCTGGCTTTCAAGCAACATAAACAAGGGTCATTATGACTACTACTATACTTTGATTTGTGCTTTGTGCTCTGCAAATTTTGTATATTTTCTCTACTGTAGTAAATCTTATGGTCCTTGTAAGAATAGAGGAAAGTAGAACGTTAGATCTTATGATCCTTGTAAGGATTGGAACAAAATAAAACTTTAGATCTTATGGTTTGTAAGGATAGAGGAAAATACTACCCTTGATGGATACAGATGATGATAGTAGTACGGCACCATATACTTTATTATTGACAGTTCAGTTTGGATTTTGTACAGAGGAATTATTTTACTTCACTAGTTCATTTTTCATCTATGTTTAATAAATTCAGTATATTGTTTAATAAATGTCCAAATACAGTGATGCTGAAATAGCTAGCATTGCATTTGTTCTTTTCGTTTGTCTTTTATCATAGTGCGGATCATTTGCTAATTTACTTTGTGGACAGATTTGTTGGTTTT
>PYAF01002518.1:2039356-2054219 GCA_007407185.1 Glycine tomentella | reverse complement strand
TTATAATCAAAATATTGGAAAGAGTATTTGGTAAAAAATTAAATTAAAAAATGTTGGAGTATAACAAAAAAAAACTAATTAAAAATTTAGTGATAACATTACTTAATTTTTTTCTAAAACTCATTTAAAATTTATACTCATTCTAAACATAGCATTTATTAATCAATGAGTTATATCTCAATTAATTAAGCATAATGAGTGAATTGTTATAAATCATCTAATATTTATTTTCAATTCCTAAAGATAAAAAATATTATATTATTTCCTTTCCAAAATAAGTGTCAAATTTAGAGGGAAAAAATGTTTCAAAATAAAATGTTATATTAGCAAATAAGTCACTATTATAAATTTAAATTAAAAATTATTATTATATATTAATATATTATAAATAAATAGATGTAGCAGAACAGATAAAGAAATTAAAAATAAATGAATGAAAAAAAAAATGGACAATCCCAAATGTAAGCGTGTATTTAGATAATACCCGTATCCTTATCCGTACCCTTGCTTCCAAACCACTAAATAATTATGAGAACAAATCAACTTGTCAAACAAGTCCTCTCGAAATTTGACCTCACAGGCTACATGATCAAATAATCTGTTAAGATCCCCAATTTTTGACATAACATATCAATGCGAAATTTCCATCTTAACTAATTTTCTTTTGCAAATATCTTGTATATTCTACCTTATCATTAAGATACATTTAACTTGCAAAATTTTACATAACTATAATAATTAATTAAAGTTTTGAATAACTTCACAACTGAATATGATAATTACAATTATAATTATATTAGTAGAATTTATCTGCAAAATAAAAAATTATAATAGAAATCAAGGAAAGCTAATTAGTCTTGCATGTTAAGAAAAACCAATTATTTTCTTTATTTAGGTTAAGAAATATTTTCTGAAAGTTTCGAGTTTAATATTGAAATGTTTGCAACAAAACTAATAAATCTAAGTATAGTTTTAGATGTATAATGTTTTTTTTAGAAGTTACAACAACCACTTTGCATTAGATTTTGCATTAGATTTTATGAAAAGAAGTTATGTATATCATTATTTTCAATTGAGAACCATAAAAGAAGTCACACAAAAAGGATAAAGAAGAAAAAGACATAGTCAACAATGACTCATAACTTCTCCTCCTTAGTATTAATGTTCTTTTTATTTGTTGCATCCTCCTATGCAATCCAAGGTGCGGAACTGGACACCATTTGCATGCAAACTAAAATTCCTACATTTTGTTTTAATCTTCTCAACTCAAAGCCTGGTGGAACAGCAGGTGTAAACCTTATTCAGCTTGTCTAGTATACCCATGATGTAACATGTGTCAATATCATTACCTCAACCATACCAATCAATAGGTTGATTCGAAGAAATCCTAATAACCTTGAAGCAAGAGATCATTACACATTATGCTTGAATCAAATTCATAAGGGTGGTCTGTAACGTCCAGCCACTTGCAGGATCAACAACTATCCCTACATACCAACACAAGACTTTTCAGTATGCTTTGTCCTCACTCACACACTTCCTGAGAAACTTCCCAGGAGGTCACCCATCCCAAGATTGCTCCAAGTTAAGCACGCTTAACTGTAAAGTTTTTATGTTATGGGCTACCGAAAAGTAGATACACCTTGTTGGTATAGGTAGTACCTATTAAATCCTTTAAGTTATCCTCAACTGTACAGTCTCATACCTGCACAGCTTCTGGATCCCTCTTGTTCGGGTGTGTATTCGATTCATTCATGTACCCCTCCCGCTGGAAGCCTGCCAGGAGCCGCTCCTTGTCCGTGCCTCACTGCACCGGCGATCACTCCCCGCCCTCGTCAGCGCCCGGGATGTTACATGCCCACCAGCTTCCGCCTGGTTCGACCTCGAACCACACCATACGGGTAGAGAGGCCTTGCTCTGATACCACTTATAACGCCCAGCCACTTGCAGGATCAACAACTGTCCCTACATACCAACACAAGACTTTTCAGTGTGCTTTGTCCTCACTCACACACTTCCTGAGAAACTTTTCAGGAGGTCACCCATCCCAAGATTGCTCCAAGTTAAGCACGTTTAACTGTGAAGTTCTTATGTTATGGGCTACCGAAAAGTAGATGCACCTTGTTGGTATAGGTAGTACCTATTAAATCCTTTAAGTTATCCTCAACTGTACAGTCTCATACCTGCACAGCTTCTGGATCCCTCTCGTTGGGGTGTGTATTCGATTCATTCATGTACCCCTCCCGCTGGAAGCCTACCAGGAGCCGCTCCTTGTCCGTGTCTCACTGCACCGACGATCACTCCCCGCCCTCGTCAGCGCCCGGAATGTTACATGGTCTCAATGCATTCATGCTCACTCATGAGATACCAAAATCGAGAGAATTTTATGTCTTGAATGTGGTTGCTTGTAGAATCCAAACACACATTAATCTATGTGTTGATGGAGAGTCACCAACTCATACTTTTATGATGATACTTCCTTACTTTCGACATATGCAAATGATATCTTACAAGCTGTTCACATTATTATAATCATATCTAATATTTTGTATAAGTAATTATGAAAAAAGTGTAAAAACTTATTTAAAGATATATGATAACTTATAATTTCTTTTTATTAATTTTGATAATATTAATGAAGTCATCATATCTTACGAAGTAACTTAAAATTAGTCAAGATGAGAATAATTGCAGTTATCATATTCAATTGTGAAGTTATTCAAAAATTTAATAATTATTATAATCATGTATAATTTTGCAAGTTAAGTGTATCTTAAAGCATTTTCAATAGATACAACTTAAGCTATTTATTTTAGATTCTTTATTTTCTATTAATTGATATCCAAATTAATGCCACATCAATAGATGTTCTTCAATCTCGATCCCACAACTTCTATTTATAGAAGAAACAAGTAACAATAACTTAATTGTTTTTTCAAAGAAATTGACACCAGACCGCACTATAAATATTAAATTTGGTTGGACTTCCAAACGATGCAATAAATTATCGATCAACCAGTAAATTTTGGCTGGACTCCGGCAATTAGCGGAACCAGTCACAAGGGAAGTTAACACCCAAATGTTTAGTTCGTGTTTTTTCTAGTTTCTGAATATATATGAACATGACATGGTTTAATTAATTCTTCACGAACATGTATGACAGTACGTACCTGATGTTCGCATATGGGCATAGTATCTCTCGATTTACGAATATGATCATGCATGAGTGCCGAGTAAGAAACAATATTGATGCCAATGAAAATGAAAGAATCACCCAAAAGCTCGAGCAGAAACAGAGAACGGCGGAGCACTTACATATAAAATTTAACGTGGAATTTTCATGTCTAGAATAATATAAATAAATATGCATGATCCTCCACCAACACGTTAACTAGTCTATAAGATTGAAAGATTCTATTTGCACGTTAACTAGTGTATAAGATTCAAAAATATTTATTTATTATAAATGACAATTATTTAAAATAAACATTTATTCTATATATTACACAACTAAAATACTATTCAATTCTTATAAAAGTGAATAGTATGTATGAAATTTTGTGATTAAACAATAAGATCAATTTATTTTCATTGTTACTATATCTATTTTATATTTATAAAAGTTAACACATATTGTTAATGTATGTATTATTTATTCATAAATTTTACATCAATAATGATTTCAAAAAATTATAATCAAAATGGAAAGAGTATTTGGCAAAAAAATTATAATTAAAAAATTTTGGAGTATAACAAAAAAACTAATTTAAAATTTGATGATAACATTGCTTAATTTGTGTATTCTAAAACACATTTAAAATTTATACTAATCCTCAATATAGTTAGTTGTGTAAAGTACATAAGTTATAAATTATTTAATATTTATTTTCGATTTCTGGGATAGAAAATATGTCGTACTCTTTCCATTTCAAAATAATAGTCATTTTAGATTATTTTACAAAGACAAAAAAAATGAAAGAGATAGCAATTTTTACAAAATTAACCCTTATACCATCATTAATTTATTTGTAGATTTTATTATTCACCATTAATATTATAAAAAAATAAGTAAAAAAATAATTAATATTATATTAAAAGACTAAAATGAAAATTATTTTTATAAAAAAAATTCGTATACGACAATTATAATAAAACTGATAGAGTATAACATTTATCATCAAAATAAGATTGACAGTCAAAATTAGTTTCCTTGTATTCTCACTCTCTTACACATACACAAGAACTCACGGTTCCCTATGGTGGATTTGCATTTAGACCCCTACGGTGGATTTGCATTTTTTAAAATTATTATTATAAAAGTTAACAAATTCATCATATATATAAATTTGTCATTGTGACTGGATACTGATATTATTTAGAAACAAATTTCACTTCTCTAAACCCCGATCCCCCCTTATATGCCTCTATATTATCTAAAAACCCAGATTGATTATTTTGAACTTATTTAGGTAAAATTATAAGTAACTGATTATTGATTTTTAAACATTGGAGTGATTTAATAGTACATAGTCCTATATCAATAAAGTTTTTAGAATTGTCAAAATCAAGACAACGGAGAATAACACTCAAAATATGACAGGGGGAGGAGCATCGTAGTGTATACAGAAATTGCTTAGACAGAACAAAATTGATTTTTATAAGAACACTAGCAGTGAACGAGGCTTTACTTCTCCAATCAAAGCTTAACAATGGTAGGCTTATAATCAATCACAATGACTTTCTCCAAGCAGGAAAGGAACAAATTTGCATATTCAACATGGGCAGGATGAGCTACATACTCTGCAACGCCAACTGTACTCTCAAAGGTTGATTCAAAGACATGAGTGAAGCCTTGATGCAGGTTTTCAGCACTTACATCCTTGCCCCTACAATACATTGTTCATATATGGGCATTAGATATTGCTTTGAAATCTTTTAATCAAGCCACTAGAAGGGGTTCAAGTGCAAATGCTTGGAGAGAAAGATGCAATGCAATAGTTGAATAACATTTCTCAATCACCTATACAAGTTCCATCTTTCTTATCATCATAGCATGTAATTTTAACAACAATCCAAATCTTCTATTCCTTTAGGCCTTATCTGAACCATTAAAATTGCAAATTTTTGCAAAACATTCTTTATGGTGTCTTTGGATTAGATATTACCTCAATTTTTCCATAATCAATTCCAATTCTATGTTGAAAGCCAAAGCAAGCAACAAATAGTTGCTTCCACTTTTTCAATTTTCCACCATGATCTTGAGGCCAGAATCAATTTTGTTAGCTATCCAAACACACTATTAGTCTTGGCAATGGCAAACAAGGGATCTTTCAAATCCAGGAGGCATGCCAGATCTAACTCTAACACCTAAGACTAGTCACCATATACAACAATAGATAGGACAATTTCCAGGTTGGAGATCATGGAAGCTAATACCATCATCACAAATTCACAAAATAATCACTTATTTTTTTAAAAACTTTCTTAAGAAGACAAAAATAAGCTGTTGTTTCTTTAAAATAAGATGAACCAAACGTGTATGATCTAACTAATATCATACACAGCTTGTATAAATAACAAAAAGACCCTATAATGCAGAAAAGGCAAAGATATTGTCTTGAAATGAAAACCCTGCAATTTCACCCCTATGGACTTTTTTAATAATCTCAGCAAAAATCAACCAGTATCATTTCTGATTTCTGAATACCACAAGCATATCCAGTGGATTAAAATGTAGCCATAAAAGAAAAAATTGAAACCTAACCCAATTAATATTCCACATCCACTCACTCTGCTCACCAGCACTTAGTACTCATTCATCAGCTAACCTGGGAAAACCCATTTTAATGAACTTGTTAAAAATTCAATTTATTTTGTCATTGGGTTTAGTTTTTGCAGCCGTTGTTTGTAATTTGTGAAGAAGTTGATGTTGTTTGCCCTGATCTATTGCAAGTGTGAGAAAGAAAAGAAAAACATGAAGAAGATACCAGTGGAATGACTTAATGGGTGGGATGAGATTGACCACATTGGCATAGTCCTTGATGAGCTCTCAATCCGCTCTGGAGTGATGTCGTCCTTGAACTTAGCAAGGAGCACGTGCTTCACTACTCCCTTTGCTTCCTCCATTTCTTCTTCCACAACCACCTTATCTCCCTTCTCATCGTGTATTGTATTATAGACCTCTGAACAAAATTAAAAATACAAAATTTATTGAAAATAGCAAACTTTTTGGTTTTTAGGTCAAGGTCTTGAATAACAATGCACTTGCCATATTGATTAAAAAATTAAAATTAAAATATTCATTAAGTAAATCATAAAAAAGCATAAAAAAATTTATGAATTTTACTTTTTAATTAAAATATTTTTATTCTAAGTTTCTTAATCAATATTTGTAAAACACTGAATATGCCTTTGGCTTAAATTACTCTACAAATTCCTGTGGTGACATTAATTTAATTAAATCCTTATAGTTTAAAACTTGTTAAGAAGGTCCTTATCATTCTAATTTTTTTTTAATTAAATCCTTATATACTAACACCGTTATAACTCCGTTAACTCACATGGACATGGCAAAAAAGAAATTTTAATCATAGTGACGGTGACACCAGAAATGGAGACTCGGAGGCATGCAAAATCGAATTGGGAGCACTTTGTTCTTTTTTTTTCTCTCTCTCAGATTCCTAGAAACCTTACATAGCCCTGCTTTAATATAAGCATGTCTTAATTTACATTAGTACGGCTAAAATATGAAGCAAATGATAATTTATAATCATGGCACCTTATTCATCATGGTCAGAGTCCTATTCACATGAATGCGACTTTAACGATGATAGTGAAGGAAATTCTTGTGCTGACTTTTTGGCCCACACAAGATGGGAGCTCAAAATGAGACAACTTTCTTTTGCATGAACACCATCCTCTGAGCTAGTATATGGGCATCCTTTCCCCTAGATTAGATTGCAGTCTGTTTTTTTTTTTTTTTCTTTCTTTCGTTCTTTTGTTGTTTCTTTTCATTACCCTACCCAAAAAAAAAACGAGAATTCATACACAAACAACTTCAGAAATACCCCTTTATTGAATTATTCCCTCACTGTCTCTCTAAAATATCGATGAAGTTTACATAACATAACATGGAATAGGCAAAATTAGTTTTCCTTGTATTCTCTCACATGATATACTTTTACACATACACACAAATTCACGGTTTTCAATTTGAATAAATCAATATAATTTTACTTCACTTAATTTCGTTAGTCTTGAGATTCCTATTTTTGATATTGATAAGTTTGTTTAAACTTATTTGTTGAAATAAATATTTATTTTAATAAAATAAATAACTTTTTATTTTTTTAAGTGTGTTTGTCTAAATTATTTTAAAAAATAATTTTTTACTTATTTTAATAAGCAAATCCTATCTATTTCTTTAAAAAATACTTATATAAAAAGTTTTTATTTTAAAACTATTTTTTTAAATTTAAACAAACTCACTCTAAAACAAAAGATTACTAAAAAGAGTTCATTATAACTCAAAAAAAAGTCACCTTGCTCTTGCACTCAATTATAAAGAGAGAACAAGGAAGTTTAACTAAGTTAGTTAAATAGGATTCATGAATTTGAATTTTTTTAATATCAAACTTCAATTCCTATTAATCAAAACAAGTCATAGAGAGAGGAAAAAACTATCCACACACAATAATATATTTATCTTTGATAGTTACATAGAAATATTCCCTTATCACTTAGCGAAAAAATCAGTATCTATTTTGCATTAAAAAATATACAATAATAATAAATAAACAAAAATATATTTGTGTAACCAGATATGCATTTTTAAAAGCAACAAATTTTTTTTTTAATAGTGTAAAGACTTTAGTGTATCTACACCGAGATCAATCTCTATATCTTATTCAATTAGTTACATCTCAAGGTTAACTAAGAGTATAGTAATATTATTAAACTCTATTAAATTAACACATTATATTTAATCAATGAATGACTTAAAAAACTCTTTGTTTCTTTCATTCAATTGTCTTAGCTAAGATCTTCATTCTATCATAAAGTTCAAACTCATTACCTAGTATTGATAGGTTCCTTATTAATTAATCATTAATTCTACAAGTATTTAATTATATTCAATATTCATTCAACTAATACCTTATGACATTAAGTATCTGAAATTAAAATATAACAAATAATTTATGAATTACTATGATAATCTTAGGCCAAAGAAAACTATATAATTCTTCTTGAAAATTTCCTATTGATATATTAAAGTAATATTAACCATTAGGAATTATAACTTTGAGTTAATTCAATGATGACATCCACATCTACATCATCTATATATGTAATTTAATAAATAAAATATATTAATCTTTATCAAATAAAAACCATTAAATATATATTGATCATTCTAGATTATTAATGTCCTATTCACAATAATCTTATAATTAAGAACAATTTATATTAAAATTATAAAAAACTTGTTTCTCGTTATCATAATATCTATCATTTAATAAACCTCTAATTTCAAAGAATTCGTCAAATTAACAATTTTATAAAATAATAAATATAATAATAAAATATAAAATATTTTTTATTAAAATTAATAACATAATAAATTAGATCTTAGACATACACATTTATCCCCAACACTATTTCCATTAATGACTCCAGAATGATTTATTATGGGTTGGGGAACGTATTTGGCCAGCTTTCTTTGGTGAAAAAAAAAAATAATAGTGTATATTGTTCTACTCAAATTACTTTGAATTATATACTGTAAATTTAATAGGCCATTGCACTGATATATGCACTCGGTGGAGTTATAATACAATGATTACCATTTACCACATCCGAGGAAGATTTAAAAAAAGAAAACATCATTCAGTTGCACAAAATCACAAGTTCCAAATGCAGTGAAAATTGTTAAATATTTTGGCATTCAAAATTCCTCTCATAAATTTACAGAAGAGAGATTGCTTAATTGTAACAACAGATAAGGGTAGTACCAGGGGCCAAGTGAAACATTCCTGCCCCTGCCCTGCCACGAACTCTACAAAATCCAAAATGTGCCACATATTGGAGTGGCACAACTCATAGAAACTGTATAATTATTATAATGTACAAATTGTTAAGAGGGGAGAAAATGCACCATTAATTAATGGACTTTGTCACAATTGACAACTACGCCATCACGTGCCGGAGTGGCAGTGTGTCACGTTAAATGGAGTATCTGAGTAGGCACTGGAGCAGGAAAAGATAAATAACAAAGCATTAGCATGCGACCACCAATTCTTTATAATCTTCCCTGCAATGCAGAATGCTGAAATGAATTTTAAATCAGAACACCTCAGGGAGATGGGGAAGTTTGAATTTAACACAAGAAATGCATGAATGTACTATTCTGGATTTGTTCGACATATGACCACAAATTCAAAACATAAGTTTCTATTGATTCATAGATATACAACATTCAAATGCTTCAATACACACAAGTTTCAACCACAGACAGATCGAATTCAAGCGATTTCAGATGCAAAATATAAATATCTAGAACATATCTCTTAATATCATTATTGTATCTATCTTGCATAGTATTTGGTTGGAAAGCAATATTAGAGGGAAGGACGAGAAGGAACTTTTTAAATATTTTTTCTTGTTTGGTTCAAACATTTAGAGAGAAGGGGAGCGGAATGGAGATGACCAAAATTTCTCCTCCCTCAATTTTGGCTTCCACATCAAATTGGAAGATTTGGAATGGGAGGAGAGAAAATTTTACACTAATTGACTAAATTATATTTTAACTTCATGACTTTGTCTATTTAAAGGATGTAATAGTAAATTATGTTCCCTCTACTGCTTTCCATTAAAATCCATTTGTTAAAATATCTTGGATGATTTCTTAGGAGTAGTTTTCATATTTCATTAAATTCCTTGTCTAGCCAGTCTTTCTTTTGGGTGTGTTGCCCCTATATCTTCGACCTTTGGCATTGCCTCACAGCATCATCTCCATTAATGCACAACCTCAAACAGTCCATCACCCCTGTTTGCCACCTTCCCATAACTATTTGACTCCCTCCATCAGGCTGTGGTTTGTTAATGTTTGACGAACAGATCAAACAGATTCTCTCTCCCCGTTAGGTTTGATGTGTTTGGACTCTTTTTGACGATCTGGGTAGTGGTTATCTGATAGGGACTTGGGTATTAAGGGGATGCCTAAGTCTCACATCAAGTAGTATAGAATGTTCTGGAGTACTTAAGTGGCTTGGTTCCCCCCCACCCACCCCACTGACAGCTAGCTTTTAAGAGAGGATTTTCCAAATGCTTGAGTGCTTATCAATTGGTATCAAAACCAGTAGTTAATGTCCCAGAAAGTGAGTGCAGCTGCCAAGACATGGGGCACTTAGGGACGATACTTTGATAGGAACTCGGATATTTATGGGATGCTCAAGTCCCCAAGTGCTTGAGTACTTAACTACTTATCAAATTGGTATCAAAACTAGTTGTAGAAAGGGAGTGCAGTCTCAGAACCATTTTAAGTGGTGCTTAAGTCCCACATCAAGTAGTCCGGGATGCTTGATTGAGTACTTTAAGTGATTTGGTTCTCCCCTCTTGATAGCTAGTTATGTTAGATAGCAAATCTTCCTATCACTGAAATTTTAACATTGTTCCAAACATCTATAAAGTAAAACTTGAAGTATAAACTGCAGGACAGTAGTTTATTTATAAAAAATCAAAATGGAATAAAGTATTAGAGAATAAAGATTCCACTTACAATTAGGATGACAATTTACTGCTCTCCACTTCTTCATATGAGGACTTCACACAAGTGGAAGATGAACAATGGCATCTAGGTTGTTCTTTACAATCCACTTCTGAGGATAGAACGAATAAGATGATTCAAGATCAATATGCCAGACCATAACTCTCGAGCAGTTGTCCATTAAGCCCTCCATTTGACTTTCATCTTCAACCACCTGCTCAATCAATGTGCTAACCTGCATATAGAAAAGCAAATTCATAATTGATCAAGGCATGATTTCAGGTTGTATGGTTCTGAATGCTACATTCCCCCCCCCCCCCTTTCCTCGTTGTAGAGAGTCATAACATGAGGGCACATAAAACAATGCCCAACCGCACTCTATTAATGTTACCTAATCTGATTAGAAATGTTTTCACAGCATGGGTTAGATGCAGAAAATAATGTTACATAACAGATAAAATCACTAAAAAAGAAGATATATCAATTTACTAACCCACAAACTTTCCTTGACCGAATCAAGTTGCCTTATAGGTTCAAGAGTGGGGCGGTGCCACCTCTTTGGATCCCAGAGTATTGTACTATTGAAGGCAAAACCCGGCATTTCAGCATGAAATCTTTTAGATTTCCCATTTGATTCATCTGTATGCCATCCAATTACTCGACTTCCATTACAAATGGGCCCTTGCAAGACAATGCTACTTTTATCCCCTAATAATAATCTTGCTACAGTCCATGTTCCAAATCGCCTGCGAATCAAAATGAGGATATCTCACAAGTCACAACTGACAAATGATAAAATAATTGAAAACGCAAAAATATTGTAGGAAAGACGAATGTCCTAGAACATTCTGCATAACCCAATTTGATTGAAGAGTAAGAGATGATTAACAGAAACATTGTCACACTGCTCATAATTGTTCTTTTCTACAGATAAACACACCCAAATACAAATACATACACATTATATTCTTAATTTTTTAAGGTGCGTTAGAATTCGAGATAAACAACCATCTATTAAACAATAATTCTCTATTTTGTATGATAAGGTTTGTATTTGTAAGGCGTCAAAGTGGAGTTTGCCATAATAATCACACCCATGCCTTTGGCCGATGCTAATTCATCATATGATTCTACACCAAAAGAGGTGAGGGGCCAGGGGTTTCCTATCATTATTGAATTCTATCAAAATAAAGGCAAGTAATTGATAGAATTTGATTACTAAGGTTGTATTAAAAGAAGGGAAAGACTCTCATTCTGACATAACTTTGCACAACACAGAAGACCTTCGCAGATACAATGTATGTATTATGTAGTCTCTTTCTCAGAAAAGAAAAAAAAAAAAAAACTACATACCCGATTGTCCAAAGACTCTTTGCTATGTGAAGGTAAGGGGGAGAGATATTATACGCAACCTTACCCTTGCATATGCAAAGAGGCTGTTTCCGGATTGGAACTCATGAACAACAAGTCTCTTTCTCATAAATTTAATAAAAATTAAAATATGACATCAATGCAATCAACAACACTTATAATGACCCTCCCCATACCCCTCCTTCAATAGGTTAAGACAGAAAAAATTTGAACCATGTCTCTTATCCTTAAAGAAGTGACAATCAGAAATTCATAGCAAGTTAAATGCAGTTATAATTGCTGTAAATCCATATTGCCTCAATAAATTACATATCACAAACATTTGACTATAAATTGCATCAGAGTAGCTATAGTGAAAGAGAAGGCAAAGCAGACAAGTGCTAACAAAATTAATATCTTGGAAACTAGAAAGACCTTATTTCTCTCATTTGCTGAAAGAGTTCCACTGAGTAGATGTTATCATCATCTGCAAAGTAAACAATTCCTTCAAGACGATGGGTTTCAATGTGTGCCATTGCAACATTTCTTTGAAGAATGCTCCTATGGCTTGGGTTGGTTAGATTTGTTTTACAAACGAGATGCCTGTACATAATCCCACTACTCCGTAAGATGTCAGCAGTTTCTTCAGATTGGGAAGTCATCTCAACAACAATCCACAACAAGGGAGGTGGGACCAATTTTAATGTCTGCGACAAGCGATGAAAATAATATGCTTGAAATAGATGATTGTATGTTGGGGTTACAATTATGAGAAGCTTCTGAGACTCCAAATATGGATTTTCACTGATTTGGCTGTTGGAGACATTATATGCCACTCCATCTATTAGTTCCTGTTCTTTCACAGTTGAATACAAAGTAGCATTAAAATTCACGGCCTCGTTGATTGATGGGGTCACATTTAACTTTACATTTTCAAATGGCTGGAAATCTCCCACTGCAGATATCACCTCAAAGGAGAAGGCTTGTTGTTTTGGCATGAGATTTGAGGACATGTGTGTTGATGCAAGTGGGATGAGTCCAATAGAAACACCAACCATGAAGCAAATGAAAAAATGAAAAAGCACCTTTCTCCAAAGCTGTCCCCGTGGCTTTGATCTCTCCAAAGCCCTGAAAGACCTTGGGGAGAAAACGCCAAACACAAGTGCACCATTGTCCAATCCAACCGATGGTGAGAAGTTCTGAGGACTCGATGAGGACTTCGACAAAGGAGAAGCTACTGAACACACTTCTCCATTTGCTACAGTTCCAGCTCTAGGCACGGGAGACAAGGTTCTTCTAATAGATGCCATTAACAGAAACCACTGTGAATACAGTTGTAGCAGGAACGTATCCAAATTCCAAAACAATCATAAACTTCTTGTCTTTCAAAGTCAAAAACAACAATTGTCATGACTCATGACCTATTGGCATTCACCAAGAGCTTCCAGATGATCATGTTACAGAGCCAAAGGTGCGAAATAAAGCTGGCATAATAAAACAATGTAAGCAAAGCATATCAGGTCAAAGTACTAAACAATGTAAATTGCAAGCAATCCTCCCACAAGAATATATCAAGATTAAGCCCTCTCAAATCCCTCAAAATCCGCAAAGCACATTTCATAATGCATATAAAAAATACTTTTAAGTGTCTATAAAACCAACCAAAATGAGTTATTAATCAATAATGAAGAACCACTAGAAACAGTGAAGATGCACATACCAAATATCAAGGTGTCTTGCTCAAGATAGCATTTTTAGCAACTTAACAATTGACACTGAAAGTTTGGAACAAGTTGAGTTACCCAAATGACAGCGAAGTAGAGTGAAGCGGCATGATTGTTCCAACTTTCCAAACAACTGGGGCATTAAAAAGGTAAAACAATGGCAAAGTTGAGCTTTGAGTGATACCCTTCTGGCGCAACTAGTTTAAGGTCGAGGGTGAGTCAAATTAACTGGGATTTCAGGAATCTGAGCTGTTCTTAGATCTAAAAGGAAGGAACTTCAAACAAGAAAAGAAAACAAATCCAGCAAAAAACAAAAAAGGAAAGCAAAGGAAAAAAGAAAAACATAAAGACAGGGACAGTGATGTGTTTCTTTAAAAATTTTAAAGAAAATTTAATACCGCTTTTGAGTTTTGACATGTGATTGACGATGTCAATGGGCGGGACATCAAAGGAAAAACAATAAAAAAAAATAAAAAAGACAAATCTATATAAAAATTGCTATCAAGATTTGCGATTAGGGTAATCCTATGAATGATGAGTCCAATATAAAACGAAGTTTTGTTTATAATTAAACTAAATTTTTTTATTGATAGAAAATATATAAATTTGGCTATAAATCTTTACTAAAATCAGTGGTCTTTCCTGATCTTGAAAGAGTTATATTTTCGCATAATCTAAACTTTCATTTAAAAAAAAATGGGTCTGAAGCCTAGGTTAAAAAAAATGTATTGTATTAAATTTTTAGTAACTGACTTAAAATTTGTCAATATGTCAAACATAATTGTTGTTGTAAGTTTAATGTGCAATTAAGGATTAAAATAACCACATTAATTTCATTAAATTGTTTGAACAATAAATACTAACTGTTTTAAAGATAATGGAGTAAATGTTAGGAGAAGAACTTATAAAGAGTGTATTTGTCTTAAAAATAAAGGGTCTCAAGCATAGATAAAAGAAAAGGATTGATAAAAATTATTGAAAAAAAAATAGTTTATCACTTGGATTCTTAACTAAGATATGGTAT
>PYAF01002518.1:1986931-2030494 GCA_007407185.1 Glycine tomentella | reverse complement strand
ATGAATCTTCAAACCATAGAAAAGAAAGAATATTGATAATATTTAATTGGAAAAATGAGGCTAAAAGTTTATTCTGATTTATAACATAAAGAGTAAATTATTGACAATAATTAAGAATAAATATTGAAATTTAATTTAGAGTAAAAATAAAGTAGGGTAAATAAAAGAAGGATAGTTTATAATGATTAAGAGATAAGTTCTTTAGCTAGTTGCATAAATTACGTATAAAATGCATCTCCAAAGAAAGAAAAAAAAGAATATAGATTTCAGAGTGTAAAAATGAGAACTTCACTCTCCAAATTGTATATTTTAATTTATAGATATTATTTATCTACCAATTCAATTTAAAAAATACTATGCAAAAACATTTCAATTTAAAGGATAAATTAAATAATTTGAATCATTGTTGAGTAAAATAATGATCAATATTACACAGACAGGCATGCAAAGTATGTATATACTTTTTTTTTGATGTAGAAAGTATGTATATACTAAAATTCCAACAGTTAATTTCTCAATGATTAAAAATTACTTACTTTACTTTTATCTATTTTAGAATAGGCAACTTTTAGAGTAGATTATTTTATATTTATATTTTTTTAGAAATATTATTTTTAATCTAAATTAAATTCATAAATATTTTATATCGAAAATTCTAAGCCCTCGTTGTTCTCTTTTTGGTTACCTTGTTAACATAGAATTGAAAGTCTGCGTCTCGGGAGAAGCCGGCTTATATTTTCCGTAAACATCGTCTTCCACTGTGAACAACACAAATACAGAATACTCCCACTCTTCAGATCCGTGCTTGTGGCTGAATCGCCATGGCCATGGCGATTAGGGTTTTCTTCATCCTTCTACTCTTTCTCTCATCTACTCATCTCAGTTACTCGCTTTACGAAGATCAAGTTGGCCTCATGGATTGGTGAGTTCAATTACTCTTATTTATTCACACGGTCAAAGGTTTTTCCATCACTGAATGCTCCCTTAACACGTGCGGTTATTCGATTTGTTTTCTTTCCATTCCTCCAATTCAATTCGTTTTAATTCGGTTTCATCTAATTTATAATTTGAAACTTGTTGATGTTGTTACTACTTGCAGCTTAATTTAAAGTTCAATTGCTTTATTGAACGATTATCCATTTGAGTAGAACCATGTTTAGACAGGAAATTTTCTGATTCTAAGGCCTGATTTGCGTATTATGTGGTTTAAATGTTAGTAACTACTGAATATGTTTGGATACTAATTGTAGGCATCAACAGTACATTGGGAAAGTAAAGCACGCTTTGTTCCATACTCAAAAGTCTGGGCGAAAGCGTGTTTTAGTGTCCACCGAAGAGAATGTTGTAGCTTCACTCGACCTTCGTCGTGGAGAGATTTGTAAGTCTGATTTGTTTAACTTCCCTTGCGGACTCCATTAAGTTAGTTGTTTATGAATGTAATGTTCTCTATGAAGCTCCAATAAAGTACGATCAACGTTGTACTTAATAACGTTGTACTGCTTTAAAAGTAAATCAAGTCTTCTCAAGCAATACCCTTTGCTTGCTTAGCTATTTGTTTTCTTTGTTTAGAATCAGAAAATGCTGAACTGTGTTTTGTTGCTTGCAGTTTGGAGGCATGTTCTTGGGACCAATGATGTTGTTGATGGACTTGACATTGCCCTGGGAAAATGTATTATGCTTAACCTTTGACTGTGTAAAACAATACTACATGCTATCTATTCTTTACTGTATTGCAAAGAAGTTTTACTGTACTTTTACAGTTGATCCTTTGCCATTATTTTTTCTTTTTGTACTCAGTTCAATTTATTCAAAACTTTTATGTCCCTTGAAAATATTTATATGTTTGGATATCAACTGGATGCTCATATATTACCTCATAAAATGCATAGTCAAAAGCAAATCCTGTTGTTGAATTTTCTATTGTAATTCTCAACCGTGGTAGCACATAAAGATCTTGGAATTGGAGATCTAGATCCCAGGCTCATCAACAACATGCTTGCATGACTCTAATCGTGGGAAGACATCAAAGTTTAAACTGCTTTCTCACAAAAAAGATAAAAGTTTTTAGTTCCATTTCCTCCTCAAGTTTAAGTGTCAAATATCCAAATCTCCTTTGGTTATATGAATCTTTGAAGGCAATAATGTTCTTTGTATTTGTTGTCCCTTTTGAGTAATGATGTAAAATCAATTGAAGGATGTCTGATGTTTGCATGACTACTCAACATCATCACAGACTTACAATGATTTCTTAGCTTCAAGTTTCATTAATTAATCTTTGCTTGTCAGCATATTGTTACTTTGTTAGAGTAAATTGTTGTCTGTATTGAGATTTTTTTTAAATGTTTAGCTTACATTGGTGATCAAATTCATTAAGTTTGCATTTAAATGCTTCAGATGTCATAACTCTTTCCTCGGATGGAAGTATATTGAGAGCATGGAACCTTCCTGATGGACAGATGGTTTGGGAGTCTTTCCTTCAGGGATTAGTTGCATCAAAGTCAATATTATACATTCCAGTGAGTGAATAGCTTTTTGTTGTTGATTTTCTAAATACTATATTTTTTTTTTATAGATTTATCTGAAATACAAGATGTGTTTTTCTTATTGGGTAAAGTAAGGAAGTCTGAAAGTTGTAAAAGGCGAAGAAAATAGTATTTGATAAAGGGGATAATATCCTATAGAGTGGTGAAATGGACTCATATAGAGTGAAACGTAATTATTACATTTAGACTTCTAATAGGCACAACATTTTCAACGAAGTAATTGGACACAAGTGGTTAATGTGCTGAAGTTAAGGTTGAATCGTTCAGGTAGTACCTGAGTTCGATTCTTGGAAGAAACAATTCTTGTTCAGACTTTACTTACCTCCCGGCCAAACTCCGGATTAGTCAGGGTCATTTTTCCCTGATAAACTGGAGGGTTAAGACAAAAAAATAATTTAGACTTCTAATTCCCTTGGACATAATTAGAGAAACCCTCCTTGAAATATAAATTGAGTTAAATGCCTATCCAAATTTGGTGACCTAGCTTGATACTTGTATATTCAAGCCTCCCTTTCTAGCTAAGTGCATGGTGCTAATGCAAACACATTTCCACAGTATTTTTCCTTCCTCTGCATATGAACACTGGTTTTTGAGAGAACACTAGAACAGTATGGTGTTGTTTGCAGTACACGATTCCAGGTAGGTGACACCTGTACCCACCTAGTGGGTAAATACTGTTATTGTTATTGCATGTGTGAAAGCCCCAAAACTAAATTACTTTCATTCAACAGAGTCTGAAAGTTTGAAGTAATTTGGCCAACCAAATTATATGGACTTATGCCCCTTATCCAGTGAAGTTTTCTCATGTACCTAATGAGCACCTTCAGTATTTTTTGTGATCACCAACATGAACCTGCATTAGGCTTCCCTTTTGCCATCACAAACCTGTTGCTTTATTTAACTGTAGCTGAACCTAAGAGTGTGTGAGTGTTTTCCATACATGTGCAATTAAGTGCTGCTTTTAATTGTGCAGAAAAACCTGAAAGCTGACAAGGATGATTTGATCCTTGTTTTTGGTAAAGGTTGTCTCCATGCTGTTTCCAGCATAGATGGTGAAGTTCTCTGGAAGAAAGATTTTGTGGGTGAAAGGTATGACAGATTTAGAGTTTAATTAGCAAAATGTTCTTTTGAAAGCTTGATTTGCCATTAACATTGTTATCTTCATATTTGCAGCATTGAGGTTAACCATATTATTCAGTCTACCGACGAGATATATGTAGCTGGTTTTGTTGGTTCTTCAAAGTTGTATGTGTATGGATTGAATGCTAAGAATGGAGAATTGCTAAAGAATGATCATAAAGCACTTCCTTGTGATACTTTTGGGGAATTATTATCAGTCTCAGGTGATAAGTTTGTTGTGTTGGATAAAACGAGGTCTAAGATACTAACAATAAACATCAAGAATGGAGAGATTAGTTACAAACAGAAGCCTATTTCAGACCTCATCAAGGATTCATCTGGACAGGCAGTAATATTACCATCAAGGCTTCCAGAGTTGTTTGCATTACGTATCAATTCCCATGTTCTATTAATTAAAGTGACAAATGAAGGTGAGTTGGTGCTGGTGGACAAAATTAATAATGCATCAGCTGTTAGCGATGCTTTGTCAATTCCAGAGGGTCAACATGCTTTTGCATTTGTTCAACATGAAGACAGTAAAATTCACCTCTTTGTAAAGGATGTTAATGATTGGAATGGTGATTTGCTCAAGGAAAGAGTAGTAATAGACCATCAAAGAGGGAATGTTGATAAGATTTTTATAAACAATTATGTGAGGACAGATAGATCTTATGGTTTTAGAGCATTGATGGTAATGGAGGATCATTCACTCTTATTAGTACAACAAGGAGAAATTGTCTGGAGTAGAGAGGATGGTCTTGCATCAGTTGTAGATGTAACCGCGTCTGAACTACCTGTGGAAAAGGAAGGCGTATCTGTGGCAAAAGTGGAACAGAACCTCTTTGAATGGCTTAAGGTATGCCTTTGATCATTTT
This sequence comes from Glycine tomentella, assembly GCA_007407185.1. NCBI lineage: Eukaryota > Viridiplantae > Streptophyta > Magnoliopsida > Fabales > Fabaceae > Glycine > Glycine tomentella. Next base: position 2,025,957 of record PYAF01002518.1, on the reverse strand, counting down.
AATCAGGATATCACCCTGCATAATTTCTCACGCACACATTGGTTCACACTGGTGTAACCATGCAAGACTTAGCACTCTTACATCATTTAATAACATTGTATATATTGTGTTTTTTACTGATCCAACATTGAAATATAATTGTATGTTACCTTATTTGTGTCAAATCTAAAAAATAATTAAGCAACAACAAGAATATGATCAAATGGTTCTTATTTTATATATTTCAAAAGTATATATTAACATTTACTGTGATGTATATCAATGGTGTATCAAGTAATTTTGATTATTCTAAGACATGTAGATATAATCTATATGATAAGAACTTTCGATCCAATAGCAAGTTTTGAATCTTAATATAGATTTATCCAATTTAAAGTTATTGAATGATGCAAGTGACTTTGACTTACACCAGTATAAAGTGATCTCTCATTTTGTGTGTACTTTTTATTTTCATTTTTTATAATTAGAGCAGTCAGCAGCAGGCCCATGCTTTGCATGGGAAAAAGTCCTCAACCCATAAAATAAAAAATTCATAATTGCACTTCATTCACACAGAGGCAACCAAATTGCCTTTTGGAGGGGGGGGGGGGGGGTAACAGAATGCTGAGATGTGCAACTTTTGTAGATAATTTTATTATATCTATAGATTAGGGATTGAGGTTTTTATGTGGATATCATTAACTACTTTTCTAATGGTAGATTTTTTATGCAATGATTTATTATTGAAAGGGACATGTGCTGAAGCTCAAAGGAACTTTAATGATTGCAAGCGCTGAGGATGTAGTAGCTATTCAAGCGCTGAGGTTAAGGAGTTCCGAGAAAAGCAAAATGACTCGTGATCATAATGGTTTTCGTAAGTTGCTTATAGTACTTACAAGGGCAGGAAAGGTTTTTGCTTTGCACACTGGAGATGGGCGTGTAGTTTGGTCTATTCTACTTCATACTCTGCGTAAAACAGAAGTGTGTGAACATCCGATTGGGCTTAACATTTATCAGTGGCAGGTTCCACATCATCATGCATTGGATGAGAATCCTTCTATCCTTGTAGTTGGGCGATGTGGACCAAGTTTGGCTGCACCATCTGTTCTTTCTTTTATTGATGCATACACAGGGAAGGAACTCAATTCTTTGAGTCTTGCTCATACTGTTGCTCAAGTTATTCCACTGCCTTATACTGATTCAACTGAACAGCGTCTGCATCTAATTATAGACATAAACCGATATGCATACATATATCCAAGAACTCCTGAAGCTATTGGCATTCTGCAACGTGAATTTTCAAATGTGTACTGGTACTCAGTTGATGCTGATAATGGTGTTATCAGAGGTCATGCCTTGAAGAGCAATTGCATTCACAAAGTAGTGGATGAATACTGCTTTGACTTCAGGGATTTATGGTCTATTGTATTCCCATCTGAATCAGAAAAGATTGTTGCAACTGTAACAAGAAAATCAAATGAGGTATGGTGCCTATGGCATTGAGTTTTTATTAATTAAAAGAGAATTTTTTTTATATAAAATAAAATTGATTGTTATATTGTACTTTGTCTATTGTTACCTTTTCATGTTTTCATAAAATATAAATCTCCTGTCAGATATATAAACTTGCATTATCTAAAATCCTTATTGCTTCTAATAAATAGGAGTTTAGAAGTTGCCTTTTCCTTAAGGTGGGTTTTATTAGTAATCAATAGCATTAAATAATGGGTTTAAATTTGGAGGGATTTTACAAATGAATTTTGTTATCTATCAATAATCATGTAGAGTAATGTTTGCCATTCTTATTATTCTAAGTCATTAGATGTATATATACTAATCTCTGAGTATATATGAATGATCATAAATATGATAATTAAGGGTTTTCTCACATGTTCATACTTTATAATGATATTTTTTTCCATTGAGTCTTAGTCATTGCTTTGCTTCTACATAAATTTGTTACTCCCTTTTTCCATCTAGGTTGTTCATACTCAAGCAAAAGTTATGACTGACCACGATGTCATGTATAAGTATGTATCGAAGAATGTACTTTTTGTCGCAAACGCAGCACCAAAAGCCAGAGGGGAAATTGGGACAGCCACCCCAGAGGAGGCATCGTTGGTCATCTATATCATTGATACTGTGACTGGTCGCATATTGCATCGCATGACACATCATGGTTGCCAGGGTCCTGTTCATGCTGTAAGTTTTTGAACTACATTCTCATTTAAAAGGTGAAAGCTAAATTTTTTGAATTTCTTACACGATTATTTCTTGTATAGGTATTTAGTGAAAACTGGGTTGTCTACCACTATTTTAATCTCAGAGCACACAGATATGAGATGTCAGTTGTTGAGGTCTATGATCAGTCTCGAGCGGTATGTCTGTTAACTTGTGTATCTTCATTTAATGAGCCCCCCCCCCCCCCCCCCCCCCCCCCCCCCCCCCCCCCCCTTTCCCCTCTCTCCTTCCTTCTCTCTTGTTTTGGCATATGTTATTATCATTTTTTGGTTACATGGTATTTGTGATCATTCTTTGGGGTACTAATCTATGTTCATTCTGATGTGATATCCTTGAATGTAATTCACAGGATAACAAAGATGTCTGGAAGTTTGTTCTTGGGAAGCATAATCTTACATCACCCATCTCTTCTTATTATCGACCAGAAGTTGTAACAAAATCACAGTCATACTTTTTTACCCATTCTGTGAAAGCAATAGAAGTGACTTCGACGGCCAAGGGTATAACCTCTAAGCAGCTTCTTATTGGAACAATTGGTGATCAGGTTGGAATTAATTACACTACTGAGTTTTTCAACTTGAGATCAACAGAGACAATCTGCTTTTTTTTCCTTGTTTAATTTTCTTCAATAAAATCTTACATTTTGGGTGTCAACTGGGAACCTTTTTCCAGGTTTTGGCACTTGATAAACGCTTTTTGGATCCCCGGCGCACACTTAATCCCTCACAAGCTGAAAAAGAAGAAGGAATTATTCCTCTTACCGATTCATTGCCCATCATTTCTCAGGTATTTTTAGTCCCACACACCAAAAAAAATAGCCTTGTTCTTTTTCTATATGTATGAAATAAAGAAAAAACTTAACAAATGTTGCAATCATCACATATGATAATTCTAAATGTATGTATGGTGTTAGCGTGTTTTTTTTAATCTGTCAAGAATTATTTCCTTTTTCATAGTAAATATTAAATTATTTTTTTGGGGAGGGGGATAGAGTACATTGAAAAGAGGATAGGGGTTGGGGACCTATTTTGGATGACAAAAAAATGAAGGGCTATGCTCTTTATCCTTAGGATAGTTCAGAGGCTAAGCCCATAACGTGCACCCATTTCCATGCATGAATAAAGTGTTCAGTCATTTCTGGTATGGTTTTAAACTTATAGGTCGTCCCCCTTTTCCTCCTTGGATTTATCTGCAATGCAAACAAAGATTGTTTGCAATACACAAGTTGCTTGTGGAAGAGCCCAGCTTGTGTTCGAGGTTGAAGGAACTGTAGTATTAGTAATGAATCACTACTATATTGAAGTAGGAGAAGTATCACTTCAATCCCTTCTTTTACTTTCTGGGGACATCATTTGTATATTTCCATTAATTGGCAAGAAGGGTAGTAGGTCTACTTAAGCAAATACATATTAGTGAGTTTTGTATTTATCAATAGCTTCAACCCATGCTTCTCCTTGAGCTTAATGTACTCCTTAACATGAATTTCATATTCTTTCTGCTTGAATTTCTGCAGTCCTACATTACACATTCCCTTAAAGTGGAAGGTCTTCGAGGCATTGTAACTGTGCCTGCCAAGCTGGAGTCTACATCCCTCGTCTTTGCCTATGGAGTAGATCTGTTTTTTACTCAGATTGCTCCTTCTAGGACTTACGATTCACTAACTGAAGATTTCAGCTATGCTCTACTTCTTCTAACAATTGTTGCACTTGTAGCTGCAATATTTGTCACTTGGGTATTATCCCAGAGGAAAGATCTACAAGAGAAATGGAGATGATCTGTCCTCCATATTTGCCTTGCAATCTCTAGTGTTCAAGTAGGTTTATCTGTTTTCTTTGTTAGTTATTAGTTCGAATTTTGAAATCTTGTAGCTTTTTTTTTTTTTTTTTTTTTTTGCTCAGCTGAAATCTTGTAGCTTGAATTGCAAAAGTAAAAAATTCCATTACATTCTATTTTTTGAGGTTGAATGGAGGATCTTTTAATTTTAATGATGTAAATTGAGGAGTACGAAAGATAATCATAAACTTCCGAGGTCGGTGGCATTGTGAAATAAGTATGGTAGGCTTATGTTGATGAAATATTTTGCTCCTATTCTAAGTGCAATGTTTCATTTTCAACTACGAGGTCGCAAAAACATTATTGATCTCCTATCCAATCATTTTCCTTTTCTGATTAATTACAATCAGTTCATTATTTTTTAATTGCTTTGATATTTTAATATACGAGGGCGTACGATTTTTACTGTCAATATTTTGGTCGTTAGTATTTGAAGCCTTGTGTTAGGGCGAGAGGTTAGGTTTGTCATGAATGTTTTATCATTGTTGTTAAGGTAAAATATTAGTAAGTTTGCTTCTTTTTTGACGGAGTCATTACTTTGATACATTGAAACAGCAGTAGTTGTTTAATTCAGCGGTGCACCAGGCATTCAATGTATCGAACTAATGGATTGAGATCCTCTCCAGTTTTTAAAAGAGCTACATATTTATCTCATTCATTAATAGTCTTATTTTAATAAAATTAACTTATAAATATTGTTCAATAAATCTAAATTAAAATATAATTTATATATAAAAGATATTTAAACAGGTATGCATAGGTTAAAATACCAGTTATTATAAAAGTTAATAATTTTAATTATATAGCAATATATGATAATATTATATCACTATTTCATTTCAATTAAATTATTTTACAACATCATTTTGTTGGAGCACTTCAAACATTTTAATGGGTTATAGGATGAAAAGAGAAAGTAAAAGAAAGGAAGGAAGAAAACAGTGGGTGATTGTAAAGAAATACTATAGATTAATGATTTTTTTACGTAAACAGTCTATCGTATGTTCGTATCGTCTTTGAGAGACTCACTACTATTTAAGATAGTATATTTAAAGATGAGCGTGCGTCTTAACTCTTAACAGTTCGTTCACTTTGGTTCATTATTCCTGTATCAGTTCTTCGTTCTTCGAATCTTATAATATTAATCTTGAACTTAACGTTCGTAATAACAATATTTTATTTTCAGATAAAACAATAAAAAAGTATATTTTGTCATAATTATAAAATTCTTAAGCATATCAAATGATAAATTGATTTCATATGTACCAAACTAATAATTGGCGTAGGTTTTTTTATTATAAAAAAAAAGTCACCATTTTTTTATAATTTTAATTATATGTCCTATCTATATACTTTATTATTGAATTCATCAAAACTGACCATAGCAGAAAGCCAGAAACTCACTAAATGCGTAACTAATCTGTAATATTGAGATTTAATTGAAAAGACATGGATGTATAAACTTCTTAATACCCTCTTCCTAACATTCTTTTTAATCCAGTCATATTTGGCTGTTGAAAAAAAAAAGGATACTAGAGAGTGAGTCTGTGAGATTAACGTTCCTCTTGTTATATTATTTGTATGACAAAATCCTACAACATTATTTTTCATCTCTTTTTTTTTTAAATGGTATTTTTCATCTCTCTTTATTATATCAATTATTTCATTTCACATTTATCCTTTTTTCTTTCCCCTTCAATTATTAAAAAAAGAATTATATAGAAAAATGTAACTGTAACTGTAACGGGGTTCATATCTTCCATTTTTATTAAAAAAATTGAAAGATTGTTCCCAAGATTCAATCCCGTGCCCTACCGCTAACTATATTGCTTTGTTAGTAACAATATGATAAATTATATATAATATAAAATATGTATATATATATATATATAAATACAAACATATATTATAAATACATAAATTTATCATATTTTTATTATTTTATACTTATTATCGCTACCTGTCAAAAAATAATTTTTATTTAGAATCTCATGAATGAATGTAAATAAATTTGAACTTAAAAATGAATTTGTGAAATTACATTAATTTATGATGTAAATTTTCTTTTTGGCTTTTCTTAAGGTTGAATATGGAATTTTAATTTTATTTTTTAATAAAGATCAAATTACGCCGCGTATTGATTTTTAAAATTATGCTTCCGACTAATATTTTGAATTAATATTTATTAATAAAAAAAATAATGCTTAAATTGGTTCAGATGAGGCCACGAGGGGAAGTGACTCAGTGACGTTTGACCCGTTCCAGTGTTTTTCAATTTTCACGAAGGTGACAGAAATAATAGAGCTACCCACAAAACATTATGATTTATCGTCACAACACAAACCCAAAACGAAGCCAGCAGCACACACCTCTCTCTTAGTCTCTTCCCTTCCACCATGAGAACGCATCAACAACCCAAACTCAAAACCCAACTATTCTCATGCGCCTTCTTCCGCCACTGCTCTCAAACCCTCCTCAGCCCCACCACCGCCACCACCCCTCCTCGCTTCCAATGCCAATCCTCCACCACTTCCCAAAGCTTCACCCAGTGGAGATTCTCTCCTCCAACCCCCAACACCACCACCAATAACAATAACAACAACCTCATCCAAACAAACACTAATCCTCCTTCTCCACCTCAAATCCACAACCTCCAAGAACTCTTCCACATTTCAGAACTCCAACTAACAACTGACCCCACCTCAGCCCTCAACCTTCTAGAACGTTCTCTCGTCCCCAACCCTCCACAAGACCAACCACCGTGCCCTCCCAACCTCATGCGCGCCCTCACCGCCAACCTCGCCCAGGCCAAGCCCGCCACCAAGATCCTCTTCGCCCTCTGCCTCTCCGACGCCAACCGCCGCGTCGCGGTCGAGGCCGGCGCCGTATCCGCCGTCTTGGAGGCCGCCCCCGACCTCCGCGGCGCCCCCGCCGAGCGCGCCCTTGCTGCCCTCGAGCTCATGTGCACGCTCCCCGACGGCGCCGAGGAGCTCCGCACCCACGCCCTCGCCGTCCCCGTCATGTTCACAATGATGGCCAAGACCGCCTCAAGGGGAAAGGAGTACGCCATCGGAGTCCTCGCCGTCGTCTACGGCGCCGCCGGCTCCGAGAACCATCACACCGCGCCGCCCGAAGAGGTGGCGCGTGCTGTGGAACTCGCCCTGCAGGGCGAGTGCAGCGCTAGGGGCAGGAGGAAAGGGGCGCAGCTGCTGAAGACGCTGCAACACCTCTCTCAGGCTGAGATTGAAGCTGCTGAGACTCACGCTCACCACGGCAATTGAAGGTTTTAAATTGCAACCACATTTCGTTGTGTTTCTTTATATCACGAGAAATAATAGATAAAATGTAACGTTTTTTTGCAATAATTTCAGTTGCATTACATTGCAGTGGCATACGTCTCTGATCGGAATTGGGAACTACTGTTGTTTAAAACCTTTGTAAAATAAAGTAACACTGTGTTCTTTTCTCAAATTTTTTGGACTGTACAGTCATTTGAATTATTCTTGTTATGCTTGCTTCCTGTTACAGTATTATCAAACTTATTGTGTACTGTTTTTTCTTCGGGCTGGCTAGTTTAGTCATATTATTATTTATTAGGTAAATACTAACCAGTGTTATTGAAATATTGATTAAAAATTTAAAAGAAGATTTTTTTATTAGGATATATAAACTTACATTGAGTATGATTTTTTTTACAGTCTTATATAATTTTCATAATAGATTTTTTTTTTAATTTCTTAATTAATATCTTAAAAACACTAATTATTAAGATGCTTATTTATTATTAGGATGAGATGAATGGCTAATCTTCAGCTTATTGTGATTTGTATGTATTGATTATCATTGGCACCTTTAATTAATTACTTGTTCTCTCTGTCGTTGTCCTGGGAGGATCAATCAGCACTTGCTGCATAGGTATCGTGGTTGGTTGTTATTTGGGACTATCAACGTCGTTCGTGTTGGAAACAGTTTATGTTGTTGGTGATTGAATAGGTACTACTGTGTTTGTTCTCTGTCCACATTATTGGAATAAAATGGAGGGGAGGTGTAATTATTGTTTCAAATCTTAATGTCATTTGTAGGTTCGGGTTATGGGTCCAGTATTATGTATCAAAAAGTTTCTGTTAAATTAATTAATTTCACGAAGTTGTGAATTTTCTTTTTCCGGACAAAATATTTCCTTCTAAAAGATATTGATAACTTCAAACATGAGTGTGCGTTTTGGATGGAATTTGAAAAAAAGATTTTGAATGAAATTAATTTTGATTAAAATTGATTTTTAAGTGATATGATTTATATTTTTGAGTGTTTTATTATAAAATTAATTTAGGAATAAATGTTTTAACAAAATTTTGAATTTAATGTAGAAGTTATTTATAATTGTTTTAATCCAAAATCAATTTTAAAGTTTTCTTTTATATAAAATTAAATATATAAAAATATATTCGAAATTAATTTTAAATTCAAAATTCATTCCCACCAAGCCAAACAGAGGAGATCTTGATGCCATGATTAGGGGAGTTGGTCAAGGAGGTTGTTACCTTTTTAATTTTTTTAATCATTTTTTGTCTTTATTTAATGAACTTAACCTCATCTAATTCATTCGATCAACTATATATAATAATAATCTTTCTACTAAGCAGAAGCTCTATTTTAAGTCACAGAGCTTATGGATAAATCTATATTATATTCTCTCATTTTTTTACTTGCAGTATTTTTACCGACTATCTGACACGCGCAAAATTAATTTTTATGTAATATAACATTTTTACACATGTAAACACTTAATTACTTCAAAACATTTTATTAATATTTTACTTTTTATCTCCTTTTTCTTATTAAATCTTATTACTTTTTGTAAAAAAAGAAAGTCTCTATCCAGTGTCATGTAAAAATGGGGTATTCACCCGTCATTTTTTCAACATTTTATACTTGCATTCAATAATGTAGGGTGACATTTTTGTAATTTTGGCAACGTTAAACTCAATAAATGACATGGCAATAAACGTTAAATGAAAACGTGAAAAAAACTCACAGCATTAAAATTAGAAAAAGAAACATACAATCCAAAACTTTTCATCTTTTCACAAGTAGGAATGTTAATTAAAATTTTATTTTCTCATAATTAATCTTTAAATTTAGGTAATTGCATACTTTTTCCTCCACAATATTTAGGTAACCAAAAGAATTTAATTTTCGCTGACTTTGTTGATAGGTAATGTATCAGTATTATAAGTGTTCATTGAACCTTGCTTGAGTTCTGTGTAACTTAACTTTCATGAACTCCTAAAATCCAACTCACATTAATTAACTTTTAAGTGAGTGAAAAAAAGAAAATTGCACTTTCTTTCTCCACAAAATTAATTATTAATTGACAATGAACTTAGATTACATTGTTTTCTACTTTTCGAGCAGAAACTAGCTTTTCCGGAAGTTAAAAAATTGAAAGTGTACAGCTGCTATATTTATATTGATTTGGTTCTTGCATTTGCTCTGCAACTTTAGTGTTTTAAATTTTGAATAAGAGTACTGGAGAGGGGAAGGAGCTAAGTCGTGCATATATGACAAGCCAAACTCATCCAATTCCATTTTGAGCCAGACTTATCTTTTGGACTGAAAGCCTAATTCAGTAATTCCAAAACCGAAATTGAATAAGTGCTTTGTTTTTTTAGAAAATAAGTTGAATAAGTTGGAACATTCAAAACTACGTGTTAAAATATTAACTACCCGTGTGTCTGGTTTAACATTCAGATCCACGTCTACAAGCAAATTCACGTCAAAAAGTATAAAACGATGCAGGAGCAAGTATTGAATACTTTAAAAATGACGCGCAAGATGCGTCAATTAAAACCAACGGAAACCAAACACATAGTTAAGGTGATTCTTATTTGTATGGTTCACGTAAAAAAATAAAATTGAATTGTTCTCTCAAGTATTAGTGAATTCTTAAATCAGCAAATAAGGAATCTATTAAAAGAGACTTAAAAATCTAAATTGAATTCTTACATTGAATATGCTCAAAGCTACTTCGCACGCATCAAATATTATTACTCACGCCCAACTAAGCTTGTTGTACCTTCAGACAACTTTTGTGTTGAATATATGTTTTTTTTTTATTGACTGCTTTTTAGCTAGAACAGAAACATTCATATATTACTTCATTTTATATTTAATTTTAACTAACATTAATTTTATAAAACTAATTTAATTCAAATTCAATTTTATAAATACTTACTTACTAAATACACACTAAAACCCAAGAGAACCGGCTTCTTTAATTTAGTTCATATTAATATTTTATGTTTCTTAATAATAATCAAGTAAATTTTTCATAACAATTAATTTTGGCAAACTTTAATACACAATAGTTTGTTGAGTTGAGGCGACAGATTCCAGAGAAGCATGCATCTGGATTGAGGGCAATGTTGAGTAATGTCCAATGTTGAGTTGTGCTACAATTTTTGAAGATATTGAGCTGGAACAAATTTACGGAATAAGCAATGTAATGAGTAGCTTATATATAATAAAAATATCCTGAAATTGAGCGTGTCAGGTTCACGTGGAGTGGGGTTAAGTTTCAGAAATTGCTGAAAATGTGTGTTTGTTTCTGTAGGAAATATGTCAGATTTGGGAGAGAATAATAGTGGAACAGAGTGATGGCTCCATTTCCTGAACCCTTTACACATGGTAGCATAATTGGTTGAAAAATATTTCTTGTGGGGCTAGTTAATTTAGACTCATGTGAAGTGCTTTTGCTAAAACAAGTATATCAGTTCCATCTCTAAACGGGGAAAAAAATAAATAAATGAAGTTACATGTATTAAATTTACTTGTTAGTTTTTTCTTAAATAATTAAGATTTTTTTTTTATAGTGTAGGACCAACGTTGTGGATGACAAATTATATATATCTCCTAATATTTAAGGCAACTTCATAGCAGTTAATCTCCATGTTGGATGGTAGAGCCATACACTCTCAGTCCACGTATTTTTAGAGTAATTTATTCTTATTAATATATTATCGATCAAGCAATGCGTCACTGCTATGAACTATCCTTTGCATTCAGTCAAGAACTACTATATGAATTTAAATAAATATTTTACTTAAGTGTTTATTTTTATAAAATTCGTCATAACGTTTGTAAAAAAAAGGTATTGAAAGAATTTATAAAAATGGTATATGATTTTCTAATTAATTCCATGAATAAACTTTATGAAAAAATTATTAAAAAATTTATTTTACTACATTTCACAGTGGAATTTATGAATTAGATCTCTTTTTCTTATGAAAGTTTATTAATTTTTTTTACCTATACACACTAAAACTTTTATTAAGATTATAAGTCTTTTTTTATAAATTCAAATAACCTTTTCTAAACACCCTTTTAGTATATATCTTATAATCATGATTTCATGGGCTCGCCAATAACTAGATTATTTGATGAAATTAATTACAACGTCATAATTGTTTGATTGTAAATAAGGTTTATAAACAAAACATTGAGCCTTCAATTATTCTTAATGGTTTTGCTAATAGGATTTTTCTGTCTTCCGGTCTTGTCTCTAATGATAAGGCATCTTTCATCTAATATACTCTTCTTACTCAAGTTTAATTATAAACAAATATTGACCATTACATTCTTCTTAATGATATTGTTAATAGTGTTTCTTCGTTTTGCTTATAATGATAAGCTACACTTGCATCCAATATACTCTTCTTATTCGGGTTCTTAATTATATCTTTTCCACACAGTTAATTAAGGCAATATTCTACCATTTATGTTACAATAGATATACAAGTGTTACGTACTTTAACTTTTGTTTCTAATGCATTTATTCTTAATTTTATCTAATCTAATTTGTTCACTCATCTAACACATTATCAACCTTACTGTATTGAATTTTCATTTTTTGTTATTACTTATAAGTTATAACTATAGAAAGATCTATTGCGATCCTAGCTACCTTCTGTTCTCACACTAGTCATGACTCCTTTATACATTTAATTTCCTTCATTGCTTGAGTATAGGCAATGCACACTGGGACTCCATCAAGCATTCACTTTTCCAAATCAATAAAAAATTGTATATTATATATAAGTCTTTTTTTATTTCCTGTTTATCACTTCATTAATCATCACAGGAAGTATATATTGCTTCTATAGCCGACATCTTTGACATAAAACTAATAATGCTTTTAGAAATATTAATCTTTTGTCTTAAAAGTATCCCCTTAATTACTCTATCTCGTAGCTTCATATATAATATGATTCATGAGCTTAATCTCCACAAAATTTGTAAAATTATACATATCTAAGGTTAATTTTATTTTAAATATGAATTTATATTTTTTAGTATTTAAATTCAAAAAACATTATTTTTAATATTTCCTTAAGAATTTAAGAGACTAAAAAGTATAAACTTTTATTTAAAGAATTCAAAATACAGATTCTAATTTAAGAGACTAAAAATATAATATGAGCCTTATTTATAGTAGGGATTTTTTGGGTAGATTTGTAAATAGGGATTAAAGTGACCTTCCTCCCCTTATTCAACGCTTTATTAGACCGCATAATTCGTTATACAACTAATATCCTTTTCACCTTAATCCTTCCATATCTCAATGACTAGAGTACTTGATCCTACTACTGTTTTATCATTATCGATCATTTTCTATGTTTCTTTCACCAAATACTTTTCACCATAGGCTACCAAATTCTAGATAAAAAAAGGTATTATTCCTCCTATATCCTATCAAGTGTTTATCCTATCATAATGATCAATATATTAAAAATTAAATTTGTGTTCTTCATTGAATAGTTTTTTAAAGCAATTTTCCATCTTTTCTGGATATATATATCTTGTCCCATAGTCAAGATTGTAACTTTTTCATCGATCTGAATACATTTCGCTCCCTTTATAATTAACAAGTCTGAACATATTTCTTTAGGGCAATAAAAGTGGCATAATCCATTAAAACTCTACTCTAGATCGCTTTAATTTCCACCTCCTTCGTCTTTTCCATGAGGAACTCATTTTGCCCCAATATTTAACATTTTTACACAAAATGATATTTTACAACATTTGCTTTTGATCTTATATTTTCAACAGTTAAATTATACTTTTAATCACATGTACCAATACTTACATATACTTTCAACAATTACAAATCATGCTCAATAAAAGAAGTTATTAAGTGATTTTGGATCACCTATTCATGATCTCGATTAATTTTTATGTTATACATATTTAAATTTTTTAGTTTAAAGAAAAATAATTAATAACACTTAATTACGTAGCATGCAAATTGGTCGGAATTATAGGTCAAGCGGTGATTCAAGACCAATTATAATAATTTCTCCTCAATATACTTCTTATTCATTCATGTTAACCGTCTCAATCAATGATGAGTGATAACTTGAAAACGTTTTGATAAGATTGTTAATCTGATCAATTTACAACGCACAAAACCGGACTGTTAGCAATTTTTTTGGCTGATGCAAAATTATTTAACTAATAATTTAGGTAAAATGAATTTCATTTTAGGATTTTGAAACATAAAGTAATGTAAAACAGTAACAGATAAGCGTATTTAGTGTTTAATCTTGACACATCTTTTTTTACATATAGACAATCAAATATTACTAAGGGGAGTATAAAAGGTACACTCCAACCCCTATACATTGGGAAGAAACATATAGACATACTATTTATATAAGAGAAAAATTGTTATACACTCGTAGTTGTGTATACCATTTTTATTATCTAATCATAATTTATTATATATGTTAAATTTGGTAAATTTTAAAGAGTTTAATGTTTATATATTGATAATATAAAATAATTTTATATTGTTATTTAATTATTATTTGAATTATTTTAAAATAATTATTTTAAAAATTAATAAATTTAAATTTATTGTTTACTTGCACCTTTAATTTGTCATTTTTAGGTCATATCGTTTTTTTAAATTAAAGGTCATGCCATCCTTGTGTAAACAAAAAGCAAATAGGTAAAATAATACTATTCTATTTGATTGTACGGTTTGTAGTTTTCGATTAACAATATAATACGAAATTCTTCCACATATGGATTTGGTTGAAAAACAAATAATTAATTTTATACATTTCTTCCCTCTTAATTTAAGAACTATACTAGTGCTCTCTATCTTTAAAAGATTAATTTCTCTAAAAAAATCTATAAAAGATTAACATGCATTATAATTTAGCCTACTTTAATGTAAATGAACATCTTGAAGTCAAATTTTCCACCGTTATGACTCAAAACATTGTCAATAAATAATTTTGAATTTCCAACTACAGTCAACTTTAATACTTTCATATATTAGTATCGTTTCAAAGTCATTAATATAAACATTCAAAGTATCATTTCATCTTAATTGAAGTTTAATTTTTTAGAATAAATTAGACTCATATTGTTTTTTTCAAATTGCAATTGATATCCCTCATTTTTTTAGTCCTACAAAAAAATCTCTTAATTTTTTAGTTTACATTATACCTAGACCTCCTCCCTCCTAAATACCGTTCAATAATTTAACAGAAAGTAAGTAAATGCTAATCACATAACTTTTAATGAAAATTTATGTCTAAAATACTCTTATCTTCTTTTTCAGTAACCCCTCTTCACTTACCACCACCACCTCCTTCTCCTTCTCCTCCTCCTCCCTCTCCCACGACAACATCATCTATTTCTCTTCATCGTCGTCCTCGCCCACCAACACAGTGTTCGGACGCACCCACTCCCGCTAGAGCAACCACTCTTATTGTAGTAGTCGCTATCACTATATCCACCCTCATCACCTCTTCCCCCACCGTAGCTTCGGCCACCATCATCATTGCGTCTGGTTTCTTGAATATTGACACCATCGGATAAAAGTAATGTATAAAAAAGAAAAAGATATTAGAAACACAGGAAATATGAGTGTAATTTACACATTTTTTAACATAATGTTTAAAATTAGTCGGCAATGTTCAACGTTGATTCATGGTACCTAATAACAATACTACTACTACTAATAAACTTGTTACATTACAATAAGTTAGAGTATAATGTGTGTGTACAACTTTTTAAAAAAGGGAAAATACTATATAATTTGAATATATGTTTAAGAACAAAAGTGTAATTTACTTGAAAAATTGTTATCAAACAATTTATATGTAAAAGTATTAATTAGGGTAATGGTAGATAACCAATTTTATGAAAGGAGAGGTTAACAATAAAACTTAACATGTGTAAACCTTTTTAAGTATTCTATATTTTCATGGTTTCTGAAAATATCAGTTAGAATGTCAATAATGTAACTATAAAGGCCGTCCCTTCACAACCAAAAAATTAATTAGTTGTTGATTTGAGTAAAATTGAATTTGATTTCCTATATTAAGTAAAGTATTAGATTAAAAGGAAAATTTCAGTAAAAGTGACTAGCCTTGGTATTAATGTTAATGATGGAAAAAAAAAACTTTTCTGATTATTTTTGATTAAGTTAATAAACGTGGCATTAGTAGAAGGATATATAACTTTTTGCATATATTTCAAGAAACTTGAATTTGATGAAAGCTCTGTCTTTACTTATTGATAGAAATGCCCCCACCTGACTATCAAGCCATCCATTATCAATGGGGCACCGGCATTATCATATCATGCATCCACTTTAAGCCCCCACAATTGGCACAAAACTGCTTCATCCTATTCCTAGCCATTCATGGCATTAGTGCTCCACCCTCTAGAACACTACCTTGCTCTCAGCATCACATACATCCAACAAATTAATGCAAAACAACTTCCCTTGGGCGCGCGTGGCCATTATAATCTTTATTGATTGCTGTTAATAAGGGAATGTCAAATGCATACTTTGCATATTAGCTCAGATAATTAAGTATCATGCATTCTGACACCTAAAATGTCACTGCTAATGCCTGAGTGGGGCTTCCGAACGAAATTGATAGATAAGAGTATAATGATATAGGTATAATAATTTTTTAGGTTATTTTTCTATAATTTATTTATTTTATCATTTTCCATCACAATACTCAATTTATTTTACATTTTCTCTCTTGTCCTACCTCCTTTTTACATTATAAGATTGTTATAAGAAACTTAGAAGGAGATTATTATTACTGGATTGATAAAGTTGAACAACCTGGCTCTGGTGGATGCTCTTTATTGGGAAGGTGTCAGTGTACGTGGGGGACTCCTGTTAGCACGTGGCACCTCCTTTTATTATCACCCAGTAGAGATTCAATAGTTCTACTCATTTCAAAACACACATATATAGCAAGGAAAACTACTAATTGATTTTAACGTTGATATAGAGCGTGATTATATATGAATAATTCAAACTTTTTAAATCAATCCGTTCTCATAAGTAACCTTTTTTTTAAAAGTGAAACCAAGACATTGATGCCGCACATTGTAAGGTTCGCTCACCTGCCAGCTCATGCTGGGGTAAAATTGCTGTGGAGCTGTAGTTCCTGCCTCCATGGTCATGCTATATAGGGCTTTGTATATTGTTTCTGCTTCAAAATCTGAAGGGCATGCCAAGATTATAAGGAATTGGATGCACATGCAAGTTCTTTTCCTTAACCCAAAACTTGTGGCCATCTCGATCCAAACTAGGATGAATATCCTCTATATTTCTCTAGAATTTTAGCCTGCACTGCCGACATTATTTAAAATTTGTACTTTTTTTTTTTTGGAGGCGCATGCATGTTTTATGAGAGATAATTTTCTTTAAATGGGATAAGATTATTATTGGTGATAAAATATTTTCTGCCACTATTTAATACATTTGAAATTTAAACTAAAAACTACTACTATTATTTAAATAGTAACATCACTCTATATTAGTTGACTATGGTGGTGAACTTTTCATTAGTATAAAAGTACATCCAAATTAAGATTGATAAAATGCCACAGTTGCATTAACTTTCATGAAGACGAGTTGCAGTCTCCTCACAAAACAACTAATGAAAGCAGTGGCTTCTACATCCAATAGAAATTAACATTTTGGATGCTTAAAATATTATATATATTTCGGTAGTTTATCAAGCCAAAAAGTTATATCCGGTAATTACAAAATACAAATTACAGCGAATACACAATATTCAAATTGAAAACACCATCCGTACAACATGTGCACTTTATTTTTTCACCTAACTGCTTAATTAGATGCCAAGTATTGTCCCAGAAAAGAAAAGTTGCAATTGACGAAAAAAAGTTCCTACGTATAAGAATACGAGACTGAATAATATATGAATGAAGCCATGGTTTCCAGGGTCCAAAGGGGGGAACATAATGCGTACAGCGAGCATAGCCATGTTCCTCAAAGCATCTGTGAAAAAGCCCTATGCAAGCTTCTTCAATACTCTCTGCATCTCTCTCACAAATGGAAAATTTTCTGGGCAAATGAGCTCAAGTTAATGCTTTGATTCGAAAGTACATAGGTTGGTCCATCCGAAAAAGGTAAAGTATAGGTGGCAGTTTCTAATTCATTCTAATATAATCAACGGTTGAAATCATAAAAACAAACGAACAAATATATAAACGGTTGAGATTTTAAGCACTGCACACCCAGTATTTTAAGCTTACCAATTCTTCCAAATCTCGTCGTGAATGATCCTCATCTATTTAGAATCCAAATGAAACGTGAAAACCCAGTACTTTGTTTTAATTAGTATCTTAAAGAGTCACTACTGTAATTTGATGTATACTTTTTTATATCAAAAATGGTTTATAAACACCACAAATCTATCTTTTTAATTTATAGACAAATATTAGTAAGTAGTGTGTTAGGTAGGAGATTCGAATCCATGAAATTCTTATTCCTCTAACCCTTATATTCCTCCTCCTAGGAAGAGAAATAAATGGAAAATATATAAGGCTAATAAATGATACGATCGATTTAGTAAAAAAGAGTAGACAAAACTGTGAAATTATGAGATAATTTAGACTGAATGATTATTCATGTATGATCATTCATTTTCTTAGTCTATTTTCACTTATCTCAACCACTTGAGTGCACGCCTAAATGGCGTGGAAATGATTTATTTTGATAAATAAAAAAAACACTTGATCCATGATCAAAAGAATGTATATGTTTCCTTATTTTTGTGTGCAAATATTCCGAATAGTGAAAAAAAGTGTCAAATTTAATTATTACTATTGATCTATGATTAAATGGTTGTATATTAAGACCCAATACTCGCCCTTACTACTATTTGTTACGAGTAAGTTATAACTAGCTGAAATTCACCCCATGATCATGAAGTTTTCTAAAGTTTCCCGAATCATCAAACATTCACCTGCATCCACAGGTAAAATTATCTTTAGAGAGCATAAGTTCAAAAGGAGCATATACCACCCCCCCCAAATTTCATTTCACGGTGATGCTCAGAATATTGATCAAAGATGTCTACATGGACAACGCAAAGTGGAGAAAATTAGCTGTGTATAGAAATTTTTCCCGGGGTCCTTAGATGCCTCCTGTGATGGAGTCTATGATTTCACTGATTTCCAAGCACCCAATTCTGTATTAGTCTCCATATATATATATATATATATATATATATATATATATATATATCAGCTAGAGTGTATCACAATAACTTCATGCATTTTATACGGCGTGACATGTTAATTGTTCTTCTTTGAGTATACAATACGAGGCCTGCTTATCCCAAAAAATAAAATAATAATAATAACGAAGACACACCACTTTCACATTGTAGGTTAAAGAATAATGGCCTATTCTGGCTATCATATAATGCGTTATATATCATGGCAAAGTGCGAGCCTCAGGTTCATACATACAGTCAACAAGTATTGGTACTGTATGAATCTGGGATCCAAAGAAGGAATTGGATTATTCAATAATACTTCTTCGATAATACAGCTACATATAATCTTCCCTGATGTGACAAGAAAAGACCTAAAGCCTGAAATTTTCTTTTTATGTGCTTACCCAACTCTCTAGTGGTTGAATTCAACTATAGTGTTGGCGACCCGTTAACTCCTAGATTAAAAGGGTGAACATGAGTTGATGCATTCTTCAATATATAGAGGGAACATTCTTGGGGTTGCAGCATGCATATCCTACAGTTTAATCAGGTTATATAATTATTGCATTCAAACAACAAATAGATCCTCAAAATGTGTTCACTAGTAAATGGTCTGAACTGATACTGTATTGAGTGGGAATCAGAAAATTAAAGGCTTATGATGAGTGTGGTGTAGACTTTAGAAGGACTATGCACTACTTGTACCAATTACCAAAGGCAAGACATTGATGTTGTTCTCTCTTAAATAGGGGGGTTTACACATTTCATATTTCTGCATCAAAGGTTTTGTCAACAATGTAGCTGGGTAGAGTTTGTAGGTATTTACTTTCTTCAATAACATGATGCCTTTTATGGTACAAAGCTTTCTTTTATCTGTGCTGAAAACATGATTTTTCCTCCTTCCTCTTTCTTAATTGTTAATTAATTTCTTCAACAATGCCTGAAACCAAACCAGATCTTGACATGGTTTACTGTTGACTGCTTCTGTGTACCAATTTCAGTTTGACACCTTACTATTAAAGAAGAAACTGCTACCGCTACTTACTACGTTAACGACAAATTAAGAGGTTGTTGGGTTGAAGAAAAATATTTAAGATTTAAAAAAAAATATGTGGATCTCACACTTCTTTTTTTTCTACTTTAATTTAAATATTTCTTCTTAATTCTCTTATTTTTTATTTTTTTTCTCTTTCACACAACCAAACAACCCCTAAATGACCGGGGGCTTTCTGCTGGGTACTCAAGCAACAAAAACTTATTATGCATGAAATTCTTGATTACATGCAACAAAGATCATCATCGTAGGCATTATGCATACTAATTTGCAATGGCGTGGAAGTTTGTTTAGGGTTGACATCAATTACCACAGGCAAACACGTTGACATAATGAAAATTTTCTCTTGGTTTCAATACTCAATCCTTTAATTTCTCTCTTTTTTAAAAAAAATTCCCTACACAATTTTTTATACTAAAAAACAATAAGTCGTACTTATTTTTCGTCACCGAAGTCGTGCTTATTTTTACTTAATATTTGCATTTCATTCCATTTTTTTATAAAACAATTGGCCACCGATTCTACCTGTAGAGAATCACATGGCGTGGAAAAATGTTTGTCACCGCTCTTTAAAAATTCTATGATCCTTTTTCTATACGATAATCTTTTAGGTTTTTTATTTATTTATTTGTAACTATTGTAATCAGGGATTTTAACTTTTCGATAAGACTTTGAAATATTCTCACAAACTTCAATTCTTTAAATTGACTATAAGATTAATTCTTAATTTAAGATTTAGTCATATTTAAAGTTGATGATTGTCTTTTTTCTAAAATGTATTAGGTAGAAGTTTATTTATAATTATTCCACTCACATATAATCTTTAAATTTATTTATTAAATTTTATAACTAACAAAATCTGTATAAGTTATCATGTTATTTAAGTATAGTATTTGTGTAGTAAAAAGAAAAAGTAGTATTATTTGTTGCATGTGTTTGTATGTGACCTAAATTTAACCAGCGCGCGCATATATAACCGGGTAGTACTACTTACAATTTTGTATTGGCATCTGACCTTTTTTTTATATCATTATTGGTATCTGACCTAAATTTGTATGTGACCCATTTTAAATAATTTACTTGCAAATTCTTCTTTATTACTGTATAAACTATAAATCTTATGGAGCCAAAGATATGTACAGCTGTACTTATAACATTTTCCCTTTAAGATTCAAATGAGATATTTCTATACTTTTTAGTATAACATATCACTAGGCTTTGCCACCCTCTATAGCAAAAAAAAAAAAGTATAACATATCACAATTAACTTGAGGCGGATATTTTGAGTAGAACATTAATATCACACTTAATAGGCAGAAATAAAGAAAAAGAAAAACGGCAAGCTATAAAACTGACTAGTAACTAATCTTCGTGAAGTTAATTCCTTATTAGGACGAAAATTAAAGAAAGGATTAGAATCTTTTTCATCTTGGCTGATAAAAATATCAAAGAGGGTGGTGGGTGTTTAACAGGAGATAATTAAGAAAACCCCAATTTTTTTTTTTTTAAAAAAAAAAACAGAGCCAGTCTTTGCAGTGATTGCATGCATGCCGAATGGTCTGAAGCAGAAGGCTCATAAATCATAACCGCGTTTTAACTTGTGTCTGGCGGTTCTTACGTTACACCTCTAACCAGGCTAATAATCCTAATATTTTGAGCTTACGAAATACTATTTTGATGTGTAATTAATTTCTGTAAACGCCAGATTGAAGTTTTCGATTTCCAGATGTGTGGGTAATTGGGGGAATTGGTGTATGTTCTGACCGGCCTACTCATTTCCCTCCAAAAGCTAAAAAGCTAATAATAAAAGGGAAAAGGGCATGCAAACCGCAAAAGCTCATCCATCCTTCGTAGATTGGGTGTAAATATTTTTTTTTATCAAGATTAATTGTTAGTTTTTTTTAGCAAGAGATAAAATTTATGACATTTTTTTTTCTTAAGAACTCAATTAATCTTATATCTCTAATTTGGGTGTAAATATTTTCCCCCTCTCTTCTTTCCATCTTATCTATTTCCAGTTTTTCATAGCATAATCATTGTTGGTCTCTTAATTTTGTTTTCGGAAACCCGTTTGTCTCTTTTATGCTCTTCTTGTTTTTATTTTTTCGTTCTTGCAATTCTTTCTAGCTTAGATTTTACGACGTTAAACAGTAGTAGCGTAGATCAGAATGAGGAAAACAGCATATACATGTTCTGTGTGAAAAAATATTTTATAAATGAGTTAAAATAGTTTATAAATAGCATTTTTAATTATATAATTATATTTAAATGATTAAGTTTAAATGTTAGTTAATAGTTATTTTTTATTCATAAATAATAATCATTTAAACACTTATATATATATATATATATATATATCTTTTTAATACTAACTCTTTAAATAAAATCCATTTGATTAATATCTATTATTTTCGCTTTTTACAATAATCAAATATCTCATTAAAGTCTCTATATATTTCTCCCTCTCTCTCTCACACACACATATTATATTTATATCTACATCTATCTATGGATAGATACATATGTAGATATGAACTATAAATTTTAAATGAAACATTTCTTAAACTTGTATTTTTTATTTTATTTTACATGTATGCTCTATGTTATGAAAAGAAATAATTATAGAATAAATTTATATATAGAGAGAAGTGTGGAATAAGATGATTAATGTAATAAATAAAGATAATGAAAAATAATATTATAATTTTTTTTAATAATAATATACTCTAATTAGAAAACTTACATAAAACTTTTATATTTAACATAAATTATCATTTGGTCGTGTATATAGAGAAGACTTTAGTGTAGAAGTAAAACTTTCATAATCTCTTCGTCTTGAGAGAATTGGTCTTGTGATTTGCAACTAGATTGTATACAAGCTAAATTTCATAATCAAATTAACACAAATTGTTTTTTTTTTCTTTTTTTTTTCATTTTGATTTCTTCCTTAGGTCTTTCTCCTTCAACGGATCGTGGGATTTCTTTTTTCGGCTTCAAACTTAAATCATTCTTTTATTTATCTTTATCCACCAATGTGTAGCTATGTAACATAATTGAATGTTCAATTATACATTTTTGTGTTCCTATGAATAACCATTTAATTGAATGTTCAATTACACACTGAATATACATTTGGGTTTCTTCATGTGCAACAAAAATTAATAAGGGTGTTATACTTACAAAAATCTGGAGCAGACTAACGTTAAGATTTGTCGTCGTCAAGTTAGGCTCCACAATCTCCTACGTTGAATTTGTAGGTGTCCTCCACCAGACGAATGAGAAAGGGGGTACCTACAAAATGGACTCTGACGCTCAAGTAAGTATGTGAGTGAGCTGAGTAAGAATGAAAAAGTGAACAACCTAGTTATTTATAGCGTCGGAAATGAGCCTTGGGCCCTTGATTTTCGGGGTTGTTATAACACATAACAACTCTATAGATAATTCGTAGTCACTTGATAAGCGGTTATCCAACAGCCCAACAACTTATAGATAATTCGTAGTCACTTGATAAGCGATTATTTAACAGCATAACAACATATAGATAATTCATAATAAGGAGATAATAACATTTTCATTAGAATTCAAACATATATCAATAGCTTATCGGCCCAATCAACCGTTTGTTGAGTGAGTAGTGTCTGTGCTCCTGTACTAAGGCTAACGAGGAGCGCTGACATGTATATTTTAACGTCATATCACTTGTCACGTCAATTTGTGGACCCCAAACAGTACATAAGTCCCATAAGCTCTAAGTCAAACTTGTTGGCGACAGAGGTTGTTTAGTGTCGAGGGTGATAATCTCATAAAATTTAGGGGTTGCGGGCTTGTCAAGCCTCCAAGCCTAGACAAACAGTGTATGGTTAAAATTGACAGATTGTCTAAGGTGAGCGTGCTTTTTGTCCTCCCTTCAAGTCTGGTGTTCTTATGTGAGAAGCCCCTGTATTTGACAATTATGACCTTTTTGACAGTTAGAAAGCACATTGAAGAGAGATGCTTCGTTGGATCACGTGTATACTTATCGGGATGCGAATTCGCTTTGGAGCATGGGCTTCAAACCTAAGCAAAGGATGGCTGCTGATTTTGTTTCCCTTTTTTATCAAAATCTTATTCGATCAATTGGGGTGCAAAACTCAATCGATGCTGCAAAGGTGTTTCTTCAAAAGAGCCTAACTATATTGGAGGAAAAAGGGCAATGGCATAAGGAGTCTCTGAGTTAGGATTTCTTCCTTGGAGGCTAAGGTCGCCAAATGGAGAGCCATTGCTCGAACTGTGTGGCGAGTGGAATGTCCCAAAGTGGTCAATGCTATTGTCACCCTTGCTGAAGCCGTTAGGTCTAACTACTAGTTTTCGTCCAGGGTCGTGATGTCTTTGCTAAGCTAGTGAGCACAAGACTGGATGGTGAGGAAGTGTTCGGACGCGATAAAGACTTATTGAAAGAAGAGAATGACTTGGCGAGCAAGGTGGAGCACTCCGCTGAGGAGAAGGAGGAACTTCACGCGACAATGGCTGAATCTATCAAGGTGGTTGCTGATCTCTAAGCCTAGCTGAGAGAGTTGAAGCTCAATGTGTCTAGCCTCCAAACTGAGCTGAAGGAGTCCGAGCTTGAGGCTGCAAAGGAGAAAGAGGCGAATAAGGAGCTATAGGAGGAACTTGTTATGTTTAAAAAGGAGGTTGTGGAGCAGCATAAGAAGAGATTCTTCAAGGCTGTCAGGAAAGCCGAGTTCTTCTCTGAGGGTCTTGACCTAGGTCTTTTTGACCCATTTAAAGATGTGAAGGTCGATCAACTGCTTGACGAGAAAGAGATTACTGACGGGAAGGAAGACGATGGGGCCAATATTTAGGTCGTGTTTCCCTTAATGTTTAGCCTTTAATACTTGTCGTAGAATAATGATAGTGGTCCTTTGCGCTAGGTGAGATTTTGCCTAACTTGATGGATTTGTATGAAATAGAGAACGAGATGACATCTGATCAACTCGGGTTTAATTTCAACCAAGTTGAAGGTCTTGCCCAATCATCTTGGGTTAGGTTCAACCTGATGATGCTTCCTTTTTGCTTTGGGGAGCTTCTTACCCAAGGTTGTGGGGACTTACTTGAGTTACACTAACAAGTGTTTAATCTGGACCTTGACTATGCCCATTATGGTTTCAATGGAATGAGTTTACCAAGAGTGTGTCTTGGGTACATGTGAAAGATTAAACTTAGTAGCAAAGAAGCTCACCAAGGGCGGACCTTGGGTTTATCGAGCATTTGGAGATTCGACCAGGGACGCATTGGTCCTGGGTGTGGTGAGACTCATCAAGGGCGGACCTTGGGTTTGACAAGTCTTTTGAGATTCAACCAGGGACACTTTCATCCTGGGTTTGGTGGGACTCACCAAGGACAAACCTTAGGTTTGACGAGCCTTTAGAGATTCAACCAGGGACATGTCCATCCTTGGTTTGGCGAGACTGACCAAGGACAAACCTTGGCTTTGACGAGTCTTTGGAGATTTGATCTGGGACGCGTCCGTTCTGGGTTTGGCGAGACTCACCAAGGGAGGACCTTGGGTAAAACGAGCCTTTGGAGATTCAACCAAGGACGCGCCCATCTCGGGCTTGGTGAGACTCACCAATGGCGGACCTTGAGTTTGACAAGCTTTTAGAGATTCGACCAAGGACGCGTCTGTCATGGGTTTAGCGAGACTGACCAAGGGCAGACCTTGGGTTGACAAGTATTTGGAGATACGACAAGAGACACGTCCGTTGTGGGTTTGGCGAGACTGACCAAGAGCAGACCTTGGATTTGATGAACCTTTAGAGATTTGACTAGGGACACATTCATCTTGGGTTTGGCGAGACTGACCAAGGGAAAACCTTTAGTTTGACGAGTCTTTGAAAATTTGACCAAGGACGCGTCTATCCTGGATTTGACGAGCCTTTGGAGATTCAACCAGGGACTTCCATCTTGGGTTTGGTGATACTCACTAAGGGTAGACCTTGAGTGTGACAAGCCTTTGGAAATTTGACCAGGGTCGCGTTCGTCCTGGGTTTGGCGAGACTCACCCAGGACAGACCTTGAGTTTGATGAGAATTTGAAGATTCGACAAGGGACGCGTCCATCCTGGGTTTGGCAATGTGAATGCGAGATGCTTGTTGATCGTGTGGGCGGAGTGTTCCTCCTTTGGGGGCACTCACACGAGCCTCCAACTCGTCGTGGTTGACCTTCAATTTTTCGAGTTCCTCCTCATGGCGGCTTTCCATCTCTGCGGTGTGGGCTTGACGTTGACAGAGAGCATCGTTGTCTGTTGTGGTCGTTGGAGGAGGATTGGAATTTTTTAGGAGTGGCTCTCGCCAAAGGCCGGAGCGTGTGCTAACCATGAATGCAGGTGGCCGCGGGAGAAGTTTTACCGCGGTCCCACAGTGAGCGCCAAATATACTTACCAAAATCTGGAGCAGATTGACGTCAAGGTTGATCGTCGTCAAGTTGCGCTCCACGATCTCCTACGTCAGATTTGCATGTGTTCTCCACCAGAGGAACGAAAGGGAGTACCTACAAAAAGGACTCTAACACTCAAGTAAGTATGTGAGTGAACTAAGAATGAATGAAAAGTGAAAGTAAAACCTAGAACAACTTATAAATAATTCGTAGTAAGGAGATAATAACATTATCATTAGAATTCAAACATATATCAATAGCTTATCAGTCCAATCACTCGACTGCTGAGTGAGTAGTATCCGTGCTCATGTACTAGGATTGACGAGGACATGTATATTTTAACGCCACGTCACTTGTCACGTCAATTTGTGAACCTCAGACAGTACATACATGAGCTAATAAACCAATCAATTAAAAATTTATTATACTAGATACCATTTCAATTTTTTATTGATTCGTTCTTTTTTCTCACATGCATTCTCTTTTAAAGATAATTTTATTCAAAACATGATGTACCACTAAATGTGATCATTTCTTTTAATGAAAACTTGAACCTTGACTTATTACATTGTTAGAGATTAACATATTAACAAATATATATTTAATGTGATATAAAAAAGAACTTTAACTAGAAAATAACAATTGTGTGTAAGTTTTAATGTTATTATTAAATCATAGTAATATAATTAAAAAATTATAATTTTATAATAATTAGTACTTGGGTAACTTCTAATAGATTGATAATGTTTTACACTTTCGAATGAGATTATATTAAAATTAAACTTTGATAAATTTACAGGAAATTAAACTGGATATACGTATGCACCTAAATACACACCCATGTTGTATGATTTTTTTTCTTGTTTTGTTCTCGATAAAGGCAATGGTACACACAAAACAAAGGTCGATCCCATTTGCAAAACAAAGGTCATTAGTACTATAATTTGACAAAGGGAGAATAAAATGACTACTTTTTCCGCCACTTCCTCGTAATTCCTGCCACTTAACATGTTACTACTGAATGAATGCTTATATGAACGAGATAAATCCTACTACAATGAAGCATACGAAACTTCATAAATATGCACCGAAGAAATGAGAAGGGGGCAAAGCGAGGAATATAAAATGTCAATATCTAAATTTATGTTTTGTCGGAAGGAACTCACATCTAAGCCACAAACTATATCTTTCACCTTGGTTTTGGCACTTGTATGAATTGTAACCACAGTATTATAGTAAGTCTATACGGGGCTATTTTGAGACTTCCCCGTAAACTTTTATGAAACAAACTGATACTTTAAGGAGCTATCGCGATGCTTCTCCATAAATTTTACGACACCAACATGATAGACGAACAACATTTTTCTTGATCACATTAATACTAATTACAACAGGTTCACTAAATAAATGCACGATGGCCTTCTGTGTCTGATTTTTGTATCACTCGGCTTTCGAAATGACATCCGATCAAGCCCTCCCCGAGTCAACAAATTTCAGTTTCCAAGTCAAAAGTCTGTTTCTACTCTGAGAATGAAAGTCACTTTCCATTCTCAGGTTCCATTTAAAGACTTCACCTGCTGAAATATTTAAGACAGATGGAACATAAGGTGTATAAAGAAAAACTGTAGCATAAATTTATAATATTATAATTAAATCAGGAGATTCTGAAAAGCTACCAGATTTATGGAATAATGAAGGGTTTCAATGTTTTGAATGTTCTTTCATTTTAGTTCCCTTCAAATTCTTCTGCTGCTTTGATCCATATGGAATGGGGAAGCGAGGCCTGTTTTTGGAAAATCTCTTCTCGAATTTCAGATCTTCTCCTCTGATCATATAGATATTCCCTGTTTCTGGTATGGTGAGATCGGCTGGATTCCTGTTCACCATACATGTGTTTCCAGAGATGATTTTATATGGCACAGGGGTTTCATGATTGCCATTAACTTCCAATTTGCGCTGCAGTGACATTTCGGTTTCATTACTAGGCCAGCAAATTTGCTTAATAACTTTATTCTGCAGGGTAGAGTTGGAGCTCTTCATCTTTTCTTTCCTTCCAGACTTTGTTGGATTTTGACCGTTGAAACCAGTAGCCCTTATTAATTTCTTATCATGCGGGGTTGATGAAGATGCAGCGAAGGTTGGTGAGCCAGCAAAACAGCCATGCTTATCTGGTAAGAAGCTTCTGCTGTAATAATCAGATGATGGTCTTTTCAGGGTACCAGGGGTCTTAGATGTACCAATCTCCAACTTAGTATTGCAATCACCCGGATAAGAGGGCCTCTTAAGCATCTGAGAACTGACACCCACATCAAAAGCAGTACGGGACTGCATGCCTGCATCCATAAGGCTGAGTAAATGCATGGCTGGTATTGTTTCATTAGAATACAAATCAAGAGATCCTCTCAAATTTTGATGAGGCTCCATTCCACTATGTTTGCAAGGAAATGAATATTCTCCATTCATCTTGTTGAAGGTTTCAGAACCTGTATTCCTACTAAGCTTTTCTAGTCCAGCAGCATTCAAATTCATGTAGTTTAGATCAATATCCCTCTTCATGTTTTGCTTATGAAATGCACCAGATTGGAGTGAAGTTATGTCCACGCTACTACTAGGATGCTGAGAAAAAACAACCTTTTTGGGAAAATCATATCCGTGGGAATTTGACGTCAAGGATGCCCAGATGCGAGAAGCTTCATCATCCTGATGTAGGATATTCTTGTGTAAGCTACATCCTCCAGGGGCTTGAAAAGTAGCATTAGGGGATCCACGCTCTTCAAAAGTCCCATTCAACCTGAAACTTCGAGCACTACCAAGCTGACTAGAACCAGTAGGTGAAAACTGGAATCCACTTGATGGCTTCTTTTGGGACTGGGAAACTTCAAGTCCAAAGGCGGATTGAGGTGGACAGATATTATTCATGCCCAAATTGTTTCCATCAAATGGAGAAAAATAATTAACTGGCTTTCTTTTGCTAGGCTTCACATTCTCTCCTCTCGTGACCATGTTGTTTTTCTTATGTCTTCCCTGAGGTTTCTCCTTTTGGCCGTCTTTTAACAAGCTCATCTCCCCTTTTCTGCGTACAGCAGAACCACCTGTCATCTGTGCTTTCCTTCCAAGAGTGGGTTTTTCTAATGTGGAACTTCTATTTTCTACATCAGGAAGACACCTCTCATACTGATTCTTCGCCAAGAGTTCCACAATTTCCATGGGTATATCATCAAGTGTTCCCTGCTCAGATACCTCGACTGTTTGTTCACTGTATCTTTTCATAAAACCAAGTTGGTCCACAGCTTCAATAGTTTTTTGTACGGTTCTTGCACCATTAATTTCCTGCAAAAAGGGGAAAAAATTGATATTCTCAGAAAGTAGAAACTAAAAGAAGTCAAAATAGTCAACAGAAGAACCATATCAATTAAAATACTAAGATCTGATTAATGCTTACAAAATTAGGGGTAAAACATAATACCATTTACTGATAGAAATGAATCTCATCTTTATCCTAAGCGGTATACCTATTCATCTAATTATAAAAATAAAAATAAAAGAAACAATTCTAAGGGGATTTTTCTAGCTACTTACTTCACAATGAACTCCTTTTCCAGTTGGGTTCTTGGAAGGAATGTTTTGCTTTTGCCCTCCAAAAACATTAGTGTCACAGTCCTTCCAATTAAGCTGTGGTACTTTTGAAGTTCCATCTTCAAAAGGCATTGAGAAAGGTAGGCGATTTCCAATTTGATGGATACATTTTTTGTTGTAAACATGTGCATCCACCAAATAATTGTTCAGAGAAAGATGAAGTCCCTCTTCCAGTCCTCTTCCTTTTAGCACCCCTTGGGCTGAAGGAACTGGAATTGTTACAGGCATATTAGACCTGGCTTTTTCCCCTGAATATGCACAGGAATCTTGTACAAGCATGTTATTGTTGTGCCAGGATAAAGAATCCAGCTCCCTGTCAGTTAGCAGCATTTTCCCCTTTTCTTTGGACAAATTGAATTCATTTTCTATTCTTAGGGGGCAGATAGGAAAATTATCCATCCCTTTCCCTGTGAATGCACAGGGAGCTAATATAGAAGAATTAGTTTTAGATGCATATGCCTTGTCTGTAGTATCCACAGTGTCTTCATTTTCTCTTTGATGTCCTTGTGGTTGCTCAGGAATCAAGCAATTATCTACATCTTGAATCTTTTTGTTTTTCTTCTTGCCAATGATATGGCTTCTTTCAGTTTCAGTTTTACTCCAGTGTCCCTTTGTGACATCTTGTAAACCTAATCCTGTGGGTACATCTTTGGAATTGGATCTAGTATCCAAAACAGTATCAGCTGTTTTTGCATCTCCCTCTGAGTTCAGAACTTCCTTACACATGCTTGCAGGTCTCCGTACCTCATCCAGAGGAAACTTCCTTTTTCTACTTGAACCTGTGCTTGTCAAAGTCAAACATCCTTGAATATCCACCTTTCCTGGCAACATTGAGTGTGCCTGGGAAGCTGCAGAGGCATTGGAAGTACCATGGGATACAGATTCTTGTATAGAAATTTGCTCAGTCTTCAATTCACCATTGTCACTTAATAAGTCAGCCATCAAGCGCACCTTCCGAGGCCTCCTACGAGACAAACCAGTGGACTTTTCTGAATGATGATCCTGAAAATCATTTTCAACCGTATTGTCCACACTTCCTGCAGGTGCAGTATTATTACAAGCAACTGGTTCAAGAGAAGGTCCAGTTGGGTGATCGTCTGTATTGTCCACCTCCATTACTGTTGTTCCTTTCCCCAAAACTGTGCAAGCTTTTATTAAATCTTTCTGGCATTGGTTATCTGCAGGTGTTCCTCCGTTACACATCTCAGCAGAATTCTTCTTCTCCATGCATTTCAAATTGCTAGCAAGCTCAGGAAAAGAAACTTCATTACCTTCACCTGTGACGAGGAAAAAAAAAACGTGTAAATTGCAGTCTCTGTAATCAAGAACATAATACAATAATATACAGAAATCTGTCACTTATAAAATACAAAAGAATAGAAGTAGTGCGGTTTGACTTGACTGTATTACTTCCTGTCAGTTGAACCTACCTTTCTTAGTAGTGTGCACTTCTGATGCGAGGTCTGTATAATTTTTAGGTGATGGATTACTAGTAACTTGGTGATTGAGATTATCCTCCAAGCCAAATTCAAGGTCTGGGGAACACACAGAAAATCAAACCACATACTGAAAAATAATAAAGATATATAGAACAGATATTTAAGTTACCAATTATTCTGTTTGGTACGACTCCAGCTTTCTTGCCTTTCTCATTATTTGTTAAGTAATCATTGACACAGCTCAGGGTAGTATTAAGATCAATTTCTCTTATCTCAAGAGTGTCAAGCATCGGATCTTGCTGAATAACAGACTTAAGAGCTGCATTATTGCAATTGCTACCAGATCTGCATCCAGTACTGCAACAATCAAAGTTTGTTTGGTCATCTCTCTGGATGTCCTTGGCAGCAATTTCTTGTGCAGAGTTCTGACAATGCTGACATTTGTATTTTGGTACATCTAATGGCAAAAATGATGGTTGTTTGTCAGACACATGTACTGGAAATGGCCAACAATTTTTCCAGTCCTTTTTGCGCATTTCAGACACATATCCACTGCACTAACAATAAATTAATAGTGTTAAGAATCCTGAAAGGAAACCAAGAGATATAGCTTTTCATTCTAAATTAAAAAGATAATACAATGGTAGAAGAAAGAGTGTGATATAATACAAAACTTGGATGCAGTTCCTTGCACGTTTTTTATGCTGCTCTCCAATCAGAATTGGAATTTACCTCGTTAATTCACATAGTAAAGGTTTGCATTAATGATTAACATAGGTTACTGAGATAAAACTTTAATGTTGATTAGAGAACATACAAAAAACACCTAAGGAATTACATCTAATTTTTGGAATTTGATATATCCCAAAATTGACTGCAAAACTGAACACTTATTGAGTTATTTCTGTAATATCAGGAACTTTCTATAGTTAGGCATCACCACCCATTTGATTCTTCATGAGACCTTATTGCCATGTATTAATTGATTGGCTTTCAACTTTAAACTGCTAGAAGTTGTAATCAACTTTAAACTGCTACCAGTTGCAATCATCTATATAGCAGTACTATTGTACTATAGAGAACACAAATACATTAGGAATTTAGGATCTCATCTAATAAGAATAAGATGTAGTCAACTGTAGAAATCAATTACAAGATACTATACAATAAGTGGAAGGCAGACATAAACTGTATAGCACTCAAATATGCTTCCCTCTCCTCCATTTCTTGACAAAATTAGCAGGATAGCAAGAATATGTAGCATCAAGGCCTACGTACCGTATGGAGAAATGTTCACATTTGCTTGCATCTCTCTTGCCAATAGAATCGGCAAGATCAATAGAGATTGAATCAATGTGAATATACGACCCCATGAACTCAGTGACAGTATTAAAACTACCTTGCAAATGATTCTCCACAGCTCTGCATGCACATCCTCACAGTACAAGCAACCAGCAAGAAGCACAGATTGAATAGTGTTTCCTATCAACACAAATTAAAACTTGAAACCGAAACAAAGGATCAAATAATTAAGTCAAGCTATCATTAACCAAACGACAGTAACAATAGAAATGTAGGGAAAAACTTGAAACATATCTTAATCAAGCTTCGTATAAAATTAGGGTTTATGCAAATCAACAACAAATAAAAAGGTAAAACAAGGAAATCGAGCGAAAAGTCCAAGATAAAGTAATATAGAGGAACAAGAACTGCATACACAGTGATCAATCACATAAAATAACAACCTCCAACATTACGAAAGTTCCTAAACCCTAGTTTTCCATAAATAAAACCAACCACAAAGATGCTCGAAGTCAACAATTGAACATTTGAAACGCAACAAAACAAAAAAAAAGCCATCCCACGCGTACAATTATAACATCAATACAGCTAACAAGACCAAGCATCTCGCTAGGGCTTTTCAAAATCAAAAACGAAACTATAACCTTGCAGCTAAAATACTATCTCAGTATCCTAATTAACGCGAAGATAGAAAAAACGCACATCATAAACGCATGCAAGGAGCTGAAACCAAACAACGAAGCACAACAATCCGCGAAGCCTAAATTCCAGGGTTCACCGACCTACACAAATTCACCTCTTATCAAGTGATGAACGAAAATTAACGCAGCTCGATTTAACAAGCAACGAAAACGAGAGAGAGAAAAAATGGAAGGAAAAAAAAAGCGAGAAATGGCAGCAATAAAGCGAAACGCAGGAGAGAAAAAAAAAAAAGAAAAGGAAGACGCAAAGCAAAAGCTGAAGTGGACACACCATAAACAGTACAGTGACCTTAATATCTAAAAAAACAAATCAAAACACGCTCAAGAGCATCCAAGAACCGGTCCCCGATCAACACGGAATCAATCACCGAGTTGAAAACCGAGGGCGAAAAGAGGAAGAATAATAATCTGGAGACGAAGAAGGCCCACGCGAACTCACCTGCGGACCACCACACACGATCCCCTCCCACCTCCTCGTCGATTCGAAGCGGCTCCTCGAAGAATCCACATACAAGGGTAGCGCATTCGACGGAGAAGCCACGTGGCGCAGCTCCGAGCTCCGATTACCTACCTCGCGAGCATAATTTGACTGCGAAGGACGCAGAAACCCTAGAGAGAGAGCGAGAGAGGGCTTTCGATTCCTTCGGATGAGAGAGACTGTGCGTGAGTAAGTAAGAGAGAGAGTGAGTGAAGAATTTTTATCTTCTTGTCCTTGGAAGAAGGTGTGTTTGTTTTTGTATATTAAAAATTAAAAAAAAAACCTGTAGGGAGTCATGTCTATGTAGGATCCATATGCATAGAAATTGTAGATGTTAGGAGAGAGAGAACTTGAGAGCCAATGAAGAACCACCACGTGGCAAGAATGTGCGGCTCTTATGGCTAAGCATTTATAATGGCCTTTGTGGACGGCGAGGAAACCCTAGACGGAAGGGTGTAAAAAAAAAAAAAAAAAAAGCGGGTACAGTACTCGCGCGTATGCTTTACGCTCTTCCTTTTTCAGCGTTTTCATTTATTAATTTGTGCCTGTCGTGTCATCCAAGGTTAAAAAGTGCTGCTTATGCCCTTTGCACATTAAACGCTTCTCATTGGTGCGTGTCGTGCACGGTGCCTATGGGAGAGTGGATTTAGGTGCGGACTGAGACGCTCTTTGAAACCCTAAGTTTTTGTTTTTTTTAATTTGTTTTTTTATATTTAATAAATGACGGAGGGTTTTAAGTTTTTAACCCTAAACATTTTGCAGACACCATCTCCACCCTGTCCCAAATTAAACCAGTAGTGGTGTTAGTAAGATTTAACGTTAGACTTTTGGTTTTTTTATTAGTAAACGAATGACATTATAAACTTACGTATTCTAATATGAAGATATTTGAATTTTTGGCATTTACTAAATAGAATTTATAATGGTACACGATATTGTCCATAAATCATAAATACATAGTGACACGTTCAAACCCATTTATAAAAATTAAATAACTATGACATGTTATTTTTTTAATAAAATTAAATAAGATGATATGTGCATAGATAATAAATAAGTTAATAATTACAAGAGGAGAAATTAATTTTATACCAATTGAGTT
This sequence comes from Glycine tomentella, assembly GCA_007407185.1. NCBI lineage: Eukaryota > Viridiplantae > Streptophyta > Magnoliopsida > Fabales > Fabaceae > Glycine > Glycine tomentella. Next base: position 1,991,205 of record PYAF01002518.1, on the reverse strand, counting down.
AAAAAAAAAAAAAGTCTTCCACAAACTAATGAATTACAGTCTTAAATAATATTTACAGTTAATGGATCATATATACACCTAGAAACCTAAAAACAAGGATTTTATTTAATGATGAGAAATTATAGGATTGTTTAAATAAAATAAAATTAACCACAATTTGATTGTACCAATTATTTATGGTAAAGTTGTAAGAAACATCCTTAAAAAAAAATTAGCTTGAACGTGAATATTTTGCCTTTATGGAGCAAGAATAATTAATTAGCTAGTCAAGATGGGTAAGCTAGTTTTAATATCACTGACTGAAATTTTAGAAAAACTAAACAATTATTATTCCGACTAAATCACACACTAAAGAATTCCCCGTACTTTTGGTTTTAGTTTATTTTTGATTATTGAAATGACATGTAAGAGAGTTAAAAATTATAGAAACTATCAATCTCAAAATAAAACGTAACGTTTCCGAATTTCGGGCAATTCCATCTATATACGTCTCACTTTATTTCCGAGGTTTCATTAATATGGACTGAATGCAGAGAACAATATTTCCTACAGAAACGCCTAGAACGAAGCCTAGATTACCATTATTAAGTAAGCTCCTATTTATGCAATAGGAAAAAGGTATTTTCCACTTATATACGTGGACTTTCCTTCATCCGAAAGTTTTCTTTCTATGAGCACTGTTTTGCTACGAGATAAAGGAATAAATCCACGTTAAATTATAGCGAAATTAAAGCTTATTATCTCCGTAACATTGGCACCCGATAGGTATCATATCATTAATTGACATGTATAAATAGCTATACGTGTACAAATAACTATGAGCCCGCAGATAACCTTAATTAATTTTATCTGCTTCAAAAATGGCCACTCAAAAACTAACACACCCAGCTAGTACTAAAAAGAGTTTTCTTTTTTCTTTTTCTTTTTCTGAAAAGAGTGAAATTACATCTGATTGATCTCAATAATCAAAAGTTGTTCCAGTTGGGTACTTGGGTACTTAGTGATTTTATTAGGAGTAAATTTATGAGGAAGAATCTCTTCAATATAATGTTAAAAAAACTGAAGTATATATATCTTGCATTTTCAACCTTTAATATATGTGCTTGCTCTCAGGGTTCAGTGTATACAACAGCGAAAGGGATATATATGTGTTGAATTAATTTTATCTAAGTTAAAAATGACAGAAGTGGTTTATATATAGTATATGGTAGGGATAGCATGACCTTCTAATATTGGGGGAGAGAGGGCCCTATGTGCCACCATGCATTTATATATGTGTATATATACCAATAAATAAATAAATAATGTTAAGTATGGGGAAGTGTCTGCATGACCCCATGTGATCATATGAAATGAAACCAATGAAATTAAAGGAAGCTGTACAAAAGATCACACTTGTCCAAAACTCTCCACCCACCCCACGTACCATCATCTTATTTTACCCAAATAAAACGGTCCATCTATGTAACCCAAAAGTTCCATTTATTTTTTTCCTAGATCAAATTTATACTTTTCCTGTGAAAAATGTGGAATCTAATGCTTTTTCTCTACCAACTTTAATCTGTATGCCTTTGCATCGGATGATTCTCATTTTAACATCCCAATCATATATATATATATATATATATATATATATATGGCCCAAATTAATCAATACAAGCTAGTTTAATCATATCTCACTAACCTATGAAAAAAATTGTTCTTCGTGGAATATTATTATCGTTCTTAGAACTGTGCATTCTGTATATAACTCAGATCCACATATTCCTAGCTAACTAAGACACTTACTGTTATCTAATCCGCATATTACATGCTAATTAAGAAAGGCATACATATGTAATTCACTTAATTACTTGCATGTGTACATGCATGTTAATTAATTTATCATCTATTATATGATTTAAAAAGAACCTCTAGTTTGAGTAACACTCATATACATTTCATTCATCAAACGATAATTTGCTGCTAGATAGATCTTGGACGGGATTTCGCAATGCGCGCACACACGCCCAGATATATATATATATATATATATATATATATATATATATATATATATATATATGCAGATATAGATAGAGCATTGTTATTTGCAAATCCAATAAAGATTTTATAAAAACATAAATAAATGAATTGATAATATCATTTTACCTAGCTATTAAAAAAAATTATGGATCCTTGATTAATTATTCTGCAGTAAAACTTGTGTGTTTTGAGTCTGTAAGTTTAACTTTACCACTTATATAGACATACCATTACTGTTTTTAATTAATCTGCCGATTTGTAATTTAATTTATTATTAACTCATCTATTTTCTTTTTCCATTTTAATAGATTCGTTATAACAGTTCCATCTAATTGAAGATTTCACTTCATTTTATGAGTTATCTATATATCCCCGTGTTAGTTCGTAGCAGTTGTTTCTGATCTAATGGTTCAAGATTTGGTCTCTACTTTATCTAATTATGTCCCTTGTTAAATTTTATTCCTAAACTACTACTGGATATATATCATAGAATTTATTCCGAAGAAATTAATACTAACTTGGCACCCTAATTACATGTCAAACTTCTATACTTCTATAAATATACGAGTAGAAAGGTCTGAAGCGGGGCTTTACCCGCTACCAAATTCAAATTAAGCTGAAGCCTTGTGATTAACCTTAATTAATTCAACCCATAAAAAAATCTCGCAATCATCTTTTTATCTTTATCTTTATGTTAAAATTAGTGATTTCAAGATGCATGGGAGAGTTAATAATTAATTTAAAGACCAGTTTGGGCGAAGAAAGAGAACTTAATTTGGAAAGGGGTGTATAACCCATTGAAGACGATATATATATATATATATATATAGCAATGTTGAATTAAATTAAGCTGTACGTACAAAAAAAAATAGCAATGGTTGAATCGGATTTTTTTTTTCCAATTTTCATTATCTGTCACGTCATTTTCATGTCTCTAATAATTCAGAAGCCTCTCATCTGATGAATTGCCAGTTTGTAACAGAGCTGAAGGGTACCTGCGCTGTTTGACAACATAGACTCGTAATACGACACTTGGTTTTTATTGTGAGATGATACCCATAGCTGTTCGCGATGTTTGTAAGCTGGTGGCCAAACTTTTCTCAATAATTAAGATCTATGCAATATTATTTCAACTTCAAGTAATTGGTTTATTCAAATAATAACTAAATTAATCAAATGGGCTAATTAATTTGGCACTTTTTGTAGAACAAATGTAATAATTTGTCCATGGTGTTATGTTAGTGGGAATTGTGTAGTAGTACTGACTAGGTAGCAGGGGAAGGGTGAAAATGAAACAGTGATATAAAAAGGGTAAAAAAAAAATCTAAATGAATGGCTAGCATGCATTCGCAACAAAAGAATGGTGACGAGTCATGACAGCCAAAACTGGCATGAGTGTGTTCAGGTCAGAATGGGGGTATATGGGTGGGCAAGGCTCGATCGAAAGGACGCCACTAGTTGTGTATTGTGTATTATATATATTTGCAAAAGCTCACGCCAATGCCGGCTCAATGCGCAATTTAAGGCTTTTGCAAGGGGTGGTGTCCTAAACCCCTCAAATGGACATATTCATGCGTTAATTAGTATCATAATTAGTAAGTTTTCCTATACTATGTGATATTTAAGTCGTAGTATATATATATATATATATATATATATATATATATATATCTATTTATTTAGTAAAAGAAATATATTTAATTTTTTTTGTATAAAATTTTATTTCTCTTGAATTAGTGAAATTAATCTTTGATATAATAGATTGAAGAATTCATTATTTTTCCTCATGACCCAAAAAATATTATGTGGTATTTTAAAAATATGAATATGTACCGTTAAAAACATTAATTATTGTTATTATTATATTATAAAATAATGTACTTTTAAAAATAGATTTTTAATAAAAATATTATTTAATAATAATAAACTAAAAAAAACTGAAAATCAATTTATGAAAACAATTATTTAAATTAAAAGTGCATAACTTTTATGTCTATCAATTTAATATATTGTATCAAATTTTAATGCATCACATCAAGCGATTATCAATGTATATAACACAATGAAAGCAAAACTTTGTTAAGCTCATCTAGTTGGATTAGCTATATATGTCATTGATACTAATAGAAATTGTATTTCTATATCTTTATTATGATTTTTATAATAAAAAAAGGAGAAAAGAAAGTGTAATATAGAATATGATGGAAAAAAATTATATATATATATATATATATATTATGATTAGTACT
>PYAF01002518.1:1967405-1986831 GCA_007407185.1 Glycine tomentella | reverse complement strand
TTTTGAGAGAATTTTTTTATTTATTATTTATAAATTTCAGGATAATATTAATTATTATTTTTAATTATACTCTTATTTTTCTTTTAATCTTTAATTAATTTACACATACATTTATTGTGAAGTGAAAAGAAAAGAAAAGAAAATAGAAATCTCTACACAATTATTTTATTAAAATAAAATAAAATTATTTAATCAAGAAAATTTATTTCATTTCTTGATTTCTGCATAATAATTTTAAAAGAGAGATAAAAAGAAACAAAAGAAGTAATATACGGTACAACTAATTCTTATATACTAACAGTTGACATGATATATATGGTTTTGCCAATTGTCATATAATTGATAGTATATTTTTTTCAAACCATTTTTTGCATTTTATTTAATCTTCTCACCCAAATAATTAAGTTGTCAATTACCGTTGATTGTATTTCAAAATATAGACGTTCACAACGATGAAGATGGGGCGGGTCACGATGATGATTGCGTCATGTATGATGGATGGGGCACATTCTAGCATTCATAATCGATGGGTGGAACAAATTGACGTTCTAGTGTTTTGTTTTTTTTTTTTTAAGAGAACGTTCCGGTGTTCTTAAAATTTGAAACAACTAAAATTTTAAATTAGAAAAATACTACTACTAGTATGTTGCTAAGTTCAAAATGCATAAAATGGCTAAAAGCCTCAAACGTTTCAACAATGGCTGATTATTTTATGGCAGAGGCCCTTAATAGATATGGGTTTGCATTGATATAATTAATGATTAATGAAAAGGTGGTAAGTGGTAACTGGTGAATACCGAACCGTGACACTGGTTTGACAGGTTAATTGTCTGGGCATTTAATGTACGAATAATTCCGAAAGGTCAAACATGGGTAGGACAGGATCTCATGTCTTTGAGCATTTGTCACAGATCCATCCACTGTTCATGTTTAAAGAAAATAATATTACTGTATTTTAAAAGTGAGTAGAAAAACGCCTTAAAAAAAAGTTAGTAAAACAACTGTCAACTTTTAATGTGATAATCAAAGAAAATGTAAGAATCTGCTGACGATTATTAATGGACAATCAGTTTAGCATTAATCGGTATTAAATGAAATGTTCATAATTAGTTGAAACTGTTCTAAAGAAAGTCTGTGTTTGTGTTTTTGGGATGCTTCATTGTGTTACTCGATATGGCGACCCATGCATTATTTTATAATGGCAATTGGTTGGCCAATTGGGCATTGCAAAATTAATATTTTTAGTTGATTGATACATTAAAAAAAAAACTTAATTCCTCTTTTGTCCTCTTACTATCATTATTTAGTGAACTTAGTTTCTCTAAAAGAAAACAAAAATCACAAATTTAATTTTAACTATTATATTGTACAATTTTGATTCATCTATTAACTTAATATCTATTATTTAACAAAAATACTTATATGGCATTTTTTTTTAATCAGCAAAGATAAAAATATATATTAATATGTGATGGGTACAAATTGTTCATCAAAACACGAGATAAATTCCTATTCCCAGGTTAATAATATGACATTCTAATTTATTGTCACATCAGTACATTCATGTTAATGAAATACTCAACTATATTATTAAAAAATAGTATTTTTTTGTTAAATATTAGATATCAATATGTGAACGAACCAAAATTATGTAATTAAATAATATAAGGTAAAGTAAACAAAAAACACGATCAAATTCGTGATATTATCACATGCAGAACAAAACAAAAAATGTAATTAAACATTAAAAAAAAATCGATCTAAGGCCAATGCGATCTCAAATCGAACCTCATTAGTTCCCATGTCAATTATGCATATTGTTGTATTAAAACTTAAAAAGTGTTGGATACAAGACATTGGTGCACGAATAAAAATAGGTCAAAAACTGTCCAACAAGGGTATATCAGGTCAAATCAAACTACACTTTTTTTAATAAATACTTTCTCCCTTCTTTTTTAATATATTATTTTAAGATTTTCTTGTCTTTTTTATAATATTTTTAATTATCCATTATATTAATTATTTTTAAACAAAATATTCTTAATTATTTTAGATCATAATTAATAAATTTTATAAATTGTCTCTTTCTTTCTCTTATAAGAACTAAAGAATGTCAGAGTTTAATTTTAAATTTTGAAATTTCATTATTATTATTCTCTCTTTGTACATTAATTATTTAAGATTAGTTTTAAAAAAATATTACAATTATGTAAATTTAATATTAATAACTAAATTAATCAAATTACTTAATATGTGTGAATTAGTTAATAATATCTTAAAATTAGATGCAAATAAAGTAAATTAGATCAATGCTTTTATAAAAGCATATTTAGTTTAAAACAAATTAACTTTAGTTATTTAAAAATTCTTTTAAGTCTAATAGTCTGACCTATTTAAGAAAATATAATTATTAATTTTGTTGTTGTTATTATTATGCTTAAAAATACCTTTTATATAATTTATTGAAATAGTATATTATTTAGTTTTTTTAAAAAAAATAAGCATATTAGCATATACATAAAAAATAAAGCTTATAAACTTATTAAAAGATAAACTCATGTTATATTAAATGCTATCATGAATGTCGTATTAACTTTAAAAATAAGTTTGTGTCATATAAATAAGTTATATTCAATTCTTATATATAAAGTCAACATATGTACTTTTTCCTTTTTTTCGTGCATTGAGTAATAGTGATTTTTATTTATACGCTCTTTAGTTTGTTTTACGTATATATAGTTTTTACTCATTAGTCTATTAGCCTGATTAGGGATATATCATATTTATATAAAACTTTAATATGAAATATGTTTTAAAGTAAACTAATAGATCAAGTCAAATATTAAAAAAATATTAGGTCAAACATACAAAAAAAATCTCACAACAAGTGTTGACAGTGAATCTTTGTGTGACTTTTATTATCAACAGACATAATTCCATTATCTAAATATGAGAAAGGAAACATTTACTTCTTTTCGAAACCTTTTAATATCCTTTGTAGGCCTTTGACCCTTGGTTTATGGTTAAATTTATCAATCTTAAGATCATGGGAACAATAGTAAAGAAAAGAGAAAAGAAATAATATGTGAGAAAGAAAAGCCTATCTATTTTTGAAAAAGCCTGAAATTGAAGTGACTGAAAATGTAAATTGAAAGCCATTAAATGGCGCATGAATTAATATTAAAACAATTAAAGTGCATAAAAATATTAAATAAATTAAAACAATTAAAGGAAATGTAAAGAATAGTTAATAGTACATGGATGTAAATGGGCAAATAAATTTGATTTCAAGAAAATTAAAGTTCTAAGATGATAAAACGCAAAAAGTGTAAAATGGAAGTAATTAAATGATAATGTAAAAGACAAGAATGATAATTTGGACAAAGAAATAAAGTGCAGAAAAATAAAGAACTTGAAAGAAAATGCCGTAAGAAGACTGCAAAAGAAATATAAATGCTTGGAATAAAAGACTGTGACTGAAATGAGGGTTGGAACAAAACAAGAACTTGCTCGAAACTTATTAAATCATTTAATTAGTGGCAGGTGTGTGTGGTTTTGTATAAGTCAGAATGATAAAACTAAAAACACTTACTACTTAGTACAAATTGGTATTTATAAACAACATTTCTTAATTATAACTAACCACTAATAATTAATTTTCAGCAATCAATATTCTTCATAATTTTTATCTTCAATCTATATCGTCAATGACTTTTACGGTCTTGATTCTTCAAATCTTTAACTTTCAATCATATTTTTGTCAAAGTGATATAATTGAAAGACAATATTTTCATATTTAGTCAAATAATGCAGTGAAATGTCATTATTCTGCAACTTAGTCAAGAAATTATAGAAAGACCATTTTTCATTTCTGATAAAAAAATATATTTAATAAGTCAATATAATTTTTCAAATAAGTCAAACTTCCTCGAACCTTAATTTTTCAAATAAATTAAACTTATTTAAATAAAACCTTGTTCCATCCAACCTACTTGTATCCGCAAGCCAAATAAGAGATACTCCGGCCACACACTAGAAAGCGATATATGTATTCTTACTTCACTCACATAATTTTACATTCGATCTTATTCTTAGAATAGTTATTCAAAAATCAAATATTATTTTTTACTTTAATTTTTTTATCATTATTCTAAGATAATGTTAGTAAAAAATTATTTTAATATATATTTATCTCAAAACATAGATAATAGACAATTTAGCATAAAAGGCACACAAAATACTATAATATTTAAATTAATTGTTATAATAGTTTATAAAAAAAAAATATGTCTATAGAGTTTCCACCTGTATATGTATCAGTCAATAACTTTTTTTTTATTATAAAATGTCACAAACGAACTAAATATGTCTAAAAAAGCATCTAGACAAGTTCCTCATCCCAAGAATCTATATGGAAAATACGAGTTCGATGCTCCATATAAGTCTAGCACAACTCATCGGCATTTTTTACCCACAACCTTTAAAAAGGATCACGAAAGCAATCGATAAATCACTTAGCACTTTGATGACTAACAAGTATGAGTAACAGAGACATAGCATCCAACTAATATATGCTTGGGAAGGATGATAAGTGAGCATATGTACTTTTTCCTTTGTCTCGTGCATTGAGTAATATATAGTGATTTTTATTTATATGCTTTACTTATAGTTTTTACTCGTTAGTCTATTAGCCTGATTAGGGATATAATATTTATATAAAACTTCTAGCATGTATCCTCCAAATTTATAATCACAAAAGTCCTCAAAGGCTCTCAAACAAAACTCTTGTGAAACTCCTCTATTGTTAATGAAATTCAAAATTGTTTGAACATGTACACTCAAAAAGTGAGTCGTAGTGCTTGAAAAATCTGGAACATATTTACAATCTCAAACCAGACCTTAAATAAAATAGAAGCAAAAAATACATAGTTTTTTCATAACATTAAATCAGAGAATCTTAGAACAAATCTGATTCGAGATGCGGTGACCGACATGCAACAAGTAATGGGCAATTAGAGGGTTGCAACAATAGAGTGAAAGTTCGTGTGAGAGAATAAGGGTTTCAAAGTTGAGTGAGAGAGTAAGAAATATTAATGTTAACGACGCATTTTGTATATAATATTAAGAAATAGTAATACCGATTTTATTTAAAAATTAATGTTAACGACATTTGACAACATCAATTTTTATAACTTCTTACTAATAACATCTATTTTTTAGAAATTGATGTTAAAATTATACTAATAATATTGATTTTTCTAAAATTAATGTTAAAAATTTTCATTTATTTACAAAAATATCATCACAAATAATTTAACATTAATTTTTCTTATAAGCATTGTTGATTGCATACTTTATAGTAGTGTTATTTTAGAAAAAGTTAACCATCCGCATATTTATTTGTATGTATCAAAGAATCTAATTTAGTGTTAATTAAACAAAATATGTAAATTATTATAAATTTTTGTCTCCAATTTTTATAAATAAAAAAATATATTCATCCGTAAGTTTCGTGGAAATTAAAAAGAAATCGTACTCAATATCCATTTGGAGTACTGCTAAAGAGTACGTATTGGAAATTAGATGACTTTGTTTAGTTGAAATAAAAGTTCCAAACCCTTGTCTCCTTCTATATATACTCTCTTCTCTCACTCTCACTTAATTACATACAAAATTTGACAGTTAATAACTTTTTTTTCCCCACCGTAACATTGAGTTGCTAACTATTTATCAGACACGTGAAAAAGTTTCGTTGAGACGTTGAGCATTTTTATGTGCTTAGGCGCCGTTGGAACGTAAAAGATAGTACTGTACTACACGGAAAACGGAAGAAGTGATGAGCACGTTGTGCAATGATAAACTTTAAAAAGCTGTGTTTGTTTATATAAGGCCTTAAACTATCTGACAAGACAACAAAAAGATTTTTTTATTAAAAATATTCAAATAAAGTCCAATTCCGTTTTTACTTATTTTATGGTAAAGTAATCTGGTTTTTTTTTTTTTTTTTTATCACAAGTCAATTATTCTCATGTCAAAGAGAAAGCAACGATTAACGTAAACCTGAATTAAAAAAAAAATCTGTTTGGATAGAAAAAATTCTTAGGTACTTGTCAAATAAATTTTTTAAGAGATTAAAAGTATTCAGATTTTTCATAAAGTAAAATTAAATTATGTATTTAATGTTTAAAGAAATTAGGTAAAAAAATCATAAAGTTAAATACATAAATTAATTTTAGTTTGTATGATGTGTTTTATTTTTTTATTCTTTATTTTCTTCTTTTATAACTATTTTTTGAAAAAAAATCCAAATATTTTATTTTTAAAACTCATAAATAAAATGCCCAGGATGGCACAACATCTATGAAGGATAAGTATAAGGATCCCTTCTTACTCATGACTTCTTATAAGAAAATGAATTCATAATCTTGATTTCATTCTCATCGACTTTTGACCAATCGTCGGCATTTTTTTATCAAGAGTTGATATCTTTCTTATCTTCAATTGTCATTAACACAATTCCTATCACTTAAAGAATTCACAATCTTTATTTCACTGTCGTCATGCTAGACACTCAGAATAAGGTCATGATGGCAAATGATAAAAAGGCTTAATAATTATTTTGCAGATGTTTTATTAGGAAGAAACTAAATGAATGTTGAGAGTCAAAGAACTTATGTTTTTTTTAACTCGAAAACTTATGTTATTTGTAGTGTATTGAAACTTGCATTAATTCATCAATTTGAGGTGGTAAATTAATTTGTAAAGGGTCAAACAGTAGTATACTTTCACTATCGAGAATGATATGGTTTGGTTTGTGGGAAGGTAGTGTTTATAGGTTATAATGATCTAGATAGGTTCAAAGACAAGAAATACCAATATCTTTATCTTTAAATATTTTTTTTTATATATGTAACATATTTATTTTTTTAGTTTATTACCTAAAAATATTTTTTATTTATTTTACTATATCATATTTTCAAAATTCTATTTTTTTGGTGCTAATAGTTAGTTTGATATGTTAATTTATGATATGATAAACTAACGGAGTGCTATGATATTACTTAACAAACTTAGACTAATGACAAATATCACAAGTAAAAATTAAAAAATGTCAGATAGTAAAATAAAAAAATAATTTTTAGGTAATAAAATGAAAAAAATATTTTTATAAATATAAAAAACATATTTAAGTCATAATTTTATCATTTATTATTATCCCATATTTTGCTTCCATACTTTTAAAATATTGTAAATTTTGTTGTCATATTTTTATAATATTGATTATATGTCATTAAGTTAATATCACGTCATCTATTCATGTTGGTACCACATATTTGTCACATCAATATTAAAGTGTTATGTTAATCATCAGCTAACAAAACTAATGGATCGGATGAACTAAAATACATTTTTAAAAGTAGAAGGCATATTTTGCTTAAAAAATGGGTACAAAATATGTGAGAAAGTAATAAGTTAGGAACAAAAAGGTGTAATTAAGCCTCATGAATTAAAAAATAAAAAATATTTGTGTTTATGGTAGGAAAAAAAATTCTTGAAATGAATTTACCTAAAATAAATCTCAAGAAAATCTAAATTTAAATTTGCTATAAATTTGAAAAAAATATATATAATGGTATTATTCTCTTTCTCTCTATAAATTTGAATAACTATATTGCATGAGGATAATGTTTTTAGGAGTAATTCTTCAACCGTAGTGTCTTTAGAAAAATTTCTTCAACAGGAGTATTTTTAGGGATTTTTTAATCTCTTATCTCTTGCAATCTATAATTTTGATTATTATATTTAAATTGAATTACAATATTTTTTAAAAATGAATTACAAATATTAACATTTATCTTATATGACAATATAAATTATTTATCATACATCTAAGATATAATTGACATGTGTTAGAAATGTTTATTTATTACGAATTTTAATTATAATAAAATTTATAAATTTGAAATTATTTATTAATTATAAATTTAAGTTATATAAAATAAACATATAACATGTATATTCTATAAACTGAAATACCAGTGAATTAATTTAATTCAGGATATATAATTGTATTATCAATTATAATGTTTGAATAATGATTGTGATTAAATATTTCATAATTAAATAATCACCTTTGTTAGCCTTTAGAAAAATTACCTTCATTGCTACAATTATGTATTTTATGAATTAAAAATAAAATAAAATAATTTAAAGACATTTTGATTGGATAAGAATCATAGTGGTGTTGCTACACAACATCCACCTACTTAATAAAACCCTCTTTTATCTTTAATAATAATAATAATAATATTTTTTTGCAATACTTTTTTAAAAATTTTGACATAATTTTATTTTATTAATATATAAATGATAATTGATTATCGTTGAATAAAAGATGTTTTGTTTTTTCTAAAAAATTCAAATTCAATTTTAGTCTTTTGAAATTTCATCCTATTTTTAGTATCTAATTAAGAAATATTTCAGTTTTGAATTTTTAAAATGGTTAAGATTAATATTTAATTGTAGTTATGAATAGTAAGAAGATATACTCTATGAAGATAATAATGTAAAATATTTTCAAATTAAAGTAACGACATATTTTTTCAATAAACGATAATTTTTTTTAAAGAATTAAAGTTAAATTTGAAATTTTTTAGAGAAATAAAACATATCTTACCCATAATTGCCAACACTTCAAATTTAGATTTGTGCGTGCACAAGATTTACTCCTCGTTGGCTTGGACTCAATTAGCGCCAAAATGTATCTCCGTCACTACTCCGAAAGTACCGTTACCTTTTTCCTTATCCAACGGACACGGGTCACTTCAATCTCCCCCAGAAAATCACAACCGTGAAATCAAGCCTTCCACTTTTATCAATTCAATTTTCAAAATCGAGAGAGAGAACTGGCACTGCCACAACACACCAGAGTTTTCCTCAACGCACCCTTTCTCCGGCGAACCACACTGATTTTGTTTTTTTAATGCCGAAACTCTCCCTCTCTTAAAGGCCGTTGATTCCTTGCAATTCATAACGCACGAGAATTTATGGCGCCACTCTGAGGCTGACGACACTCCGTTTCGTTACAACAGACTACGCTGAAGCCTTTTCCCCGCGTTTCGGGAACGCAACTCGAAACGGCGAGTCGTTGAGAGCAGTAACACTAACATTGCAATTCAATTTCAAGCCGCTGTGTTGCGAGATCGATTTTTTTCTGATCGCGGCCGAAAGATGGAACAGAGCGAAGCGGCGTCGGATTTAGCTCCAAGGAAATTGGCTCGCCAATTGGATTTCGAGGCCGTTTACGGAGATCCGTCGCACCAGAAACTGCCTCCACCGTCGCCGCCTCCACAGTCACCGTTGCGTCATTCGTCGCATTCTCCGTTGCGATTGCAGTTGGATTTGCAGCCTCCGGGGCAACGGCCGTGGTTATATTCAGAGGCGCAGGAACAACAGCCGTGGTTGTATTCACCGCGGCCGAAGCTAGTTTCGCCGGTTAGACGAATTCCGCTCCCCGTGGTGAAGTTTCCGGTGAAGGTGTTGCAAGTGGTGTAAGTATTCTTAAACCTCAAACGAAAATAAAAAAGAAGAAAAGAAACGGTAGCGTTTTTGGTTTGCCCTGTCTGAATGATAAGGAAAACTCGGATCGCGCTAAAGTGTACCAAACTACCAATGTGCGTTTAGAATGTTGAATTGAATGCAGGTTTTGAATTTCAGTGCGAATTTTGTAAGAGTGTAGGAAAAGAAGCAGTTGCTAGAAGTTAGCTTCTATTTGAAAACCTGGATTCTTGGCTGAAATAATTTGATTCTTGGAAAATTTAGGTTTAATTACTCATTTGATCCTTATTCCTGAATAAGCTTTATGTTTTAGTGCTTACAATTAGAAACTACTCATATTAGTCCTTACACATACACTCTTTAATCCATTTTAGTCCTTGCCGTCCAAAATTATAGAGACTAAACGAGATTAAAAAGTGTATGGGTAAAGACTGAAAGAAGTTAAAAAATGTATGTGTGGTGACTAAAACGAGTACTTTCTAGTTGTAGGGACTAAAACGTAAAGATTGTAATTAAACCAAAATTTATAAGGGTGAGATGGTTACATTAGTACTAACGTAGAGTGTTTTTGTCTGGAATTGCTTCTAATTTGCAGTTGATAAACCATTTCAGTAATTCAGTAATCATAAGTGTTTGTTTACTTGTTTTTATTTTCCGATTTTTTAAAAAAAAGAGATTGGTTTGCTTGTATCCGCATGCAAATGCGGGGCTCATTGTTATCATTTTGAGATTGGTTATAATCATCTTAATTGTGGGTAAAAAAGGAAATACTAGTATGTATGCATTTTGGGAAAATAAGTATCATAAATTTGCGGCGAAACTTGGAAACTACTCAAAAGAGCTAAGTTTATCGCTAAGGAAAAAAACTCCAAATATTTCACCAGTCCATATAAAGGGATTGGAAATATTGTTACATCTCTTTACTCACTATTAAATTTTGCTTCATAGTAAGAACTTTTGTACTAATTTGAATTTTATTATGTTTGTGGATTTATCTGTTTTCTTTCAGAAAGCCTGATTCTCATAGATCACAACCTCGATGTAATGTGGAATTGAAGAACACCACTCCAAAGAAACAGAAACAATGTAACTGCAAAAATTCTAGATGCCTCAAGTTGTAAGCACTTTAGCTTCTCTGTGTGAAATTTTTTTAACGAGAATACTTTATCACATAACCATGCTATATCTTAACAATAAACATCTTACATGTTTTCTTCCTGTTCTCTCCGTCTCTCTAATTGGCAAAACCTAATTTTGCAAATGCTAGGTACTGTGAGTGCTTTGCTGCTGGGATCTATTGTGATGGCTGCAACTGTGTAAATTGCCATAATAATGTGGATAATGAGGCTGCCAGACAGGAGGCAGTTGGAATAACATTGGAACGCAATCCAAATGCTTTCAGACCAAAAATTGCTAGCAGCCCACAAGAACGAAAAGATTCCAAGGTTTGTAGTTCAATTTCAACTCCCTCAAACATGTGTTATTGGTTTTTGGCATGACGCTTTTAAGCCAAGTTTTTGTGATGATACTTAGTGTTCTGGGTTTAGCTGATATTTTAGTTAACTTGTGCATTTCAATATCTTGTTTGAACACAGGAATGTGAAATTAAAGTAATAGGAAAGCACAATAAAGGATGTCACTGCAAGAAATCAGGCTGCCTTAAGAAGTATTGTGAGTGCTTCCAAGCCAATATCCTCTGCTCTGAAAATTGTAAATGCATGGACTGCAAGAATTTTGAAGGAAGTGATGAAAGAATAGCAATATTTCACAAAGATTACAATCTAGTTCACATCAAACAGGCAGCTAATGCTACCATTAGTGGAGCTGTTGGATCATCTGGCTATGGAACCCATATAACACCCAAGAAGAGAAAAAATCAGGAAATGTTTCCTGGAAAGTCAGTCATGGATCAAACTGTTAACATGACTGCTCAATACCAACAGGTGCTTTCTCTGCATTCTTGACAGGATTTTCTTGGATTTATATAAATAATAATTTATCTATTCTTTATGCGGTAGGTTCATTATAATTGGATTGGAAAATGAAAATATGTGTATCCAAGTATCCAATAAAGCAATAACTTTGTCATGTAATTATCATGTCACATAAGTCAACATTTGAATCCTAGTTTTATCCCTTGAAACCCTTGATTTCCGTATTATTTTCTTGTTGGTTTAGTTATCAATTTCCTCCATCCTCAGACATCCAAACTTCATATAATGCTTTTTAAATTATTTTGAATTTTAATCAGGAAATTGATCCTATGTCTTCATCGCCTTCATCTCTGTCAGATTCCTTTATTTCTGACCCTTCCAACACAAGAATTTCAGGGTCTTCAAGATCTACATACCAGTATATAAATTTCTTAATCACTATTTGACGAATCTATCTAACATTTTAAATATAAATTTTAAAAAATTACAACTAACAATTTATCCATGCTGAAGGTCCGTATTGGCAGATGTCCTCAAGCCACATAATGTGAAGAATCTCTGTTCACTTTTTGTTGTTCTCTCACGAGTTGCTGCAAAGACAAATGCAGGTTTTGAGCAACTCATGGATGTAGACTATATTTATCTTGTTTAAAATAATTTGATTTATCTACTGTCTGGTGAATATTTTTTAATATTTTTGTTTGCAAATATTCCAAATTTCATGCTGGTAAGACATTCATTTAATGTTTGCATCAGTTTTATTTTATTTTTCCACCTATTTTGTCCTCCTTTTATCGTTTTGAAGATATAGTTAATTAGTTATATATATACTGTAATTAAGGATAAATTAGGGGCTATCAGTGTTATATGTCATGATATATTTTCTTAGAGAAGTACTTAGGAATTGGGAAAGTATTGTGGTACTTTGACAAGAGTTAACTGATGCATATCCGGATATCCCAAGTAAACATTTTAAAGTATGTTTGATAAAACGTACTATTGAATATTTGGTGCTGAAAGCATTGAACTTGTAATGTTTGAAGGGGAATTATTGAAATATAATAAAGTTAATGAGATTATTTTTAATGAAGCTAGTCTCATTTAATAATAATTTAAGTAAGGATGGGGTTCTGGTTAAAACCTTAGAGACCTTCCATGCACTGAATACATTCAGCCATTTTTCACTTTTAATTGGTTAGGTATTCGTAATCACTACTAAAATAGGCCTCAAGTCTTTCATTTTTAGCCTTAAACGTAATTTGGCCACAAGTGTCATTTTGCATATATTTGGAAATATAGGTTTCAGAGTCAAATTGTTATATGCATGTTCACATACCCGTCAATATTGTTGTCTTTCTGAACATAAATTGGCATTTTGATTGTGTTCTAACTTTTCAGAAATGAGAGGCAAAGTAGACCAGCAAACAAAAACTGGGAACTTTGAAGCTTCTGTTGCTTCATCAGCTAAATCACTGCAAGAAACTAGAGATGTCCACCAGCCTGTTTGTGATGATCATGTGAATAAAGATGAAGCAGAAGCAGTTGATATCGCTCATTATAATAGGCCATTGTCACCAGAAACACTGGCATTGATGTGTGATGAACAGGATGATATGCTTTTTGGAAATTGTTCTGCAGATGGAGTTGCATGCAGCAGCACTCTTCAAAACATGATTCAAAAGTCATTTAATTCTCATGGATGCACTGATGTTTACAGAGAGCAGGAAAGGCTTATATTGACCAAGTTCTTGGACATTCTTCGCGGACTCGTTACTCATGGTAGCATCAAAGGTTAGGCTTTAGTATTAATGTGTTATGGTGTTGAAGTCTTCACACTTATAACTTTGTTTGGGCAAAATTAATCTGGATATTCCTGTCTTAACATTAACTGTAATATTCTATAGGGAGCAATAAGTGGTTTTGTGGTTGGGGGAGTGGCATAAGGGTTGGAGTGATAAGGAGGTCATGGGTTCAAATTCCCCACTAACATAACATACTAATTGCTGACATTTGCGGATAAAAAAAACTGTAATGTTCTATAAATAGTCATTGTGGAAAGTCCCATTTGACATGGCCAACAAATATTTACCTTATGTGTTGTGACTGAAATACTAATTCAGCTGACCATGTAGTGTACCCATACCTAACTTCTTTATGATGCATCTGTACTTTGTTGGGATTTGTCTTACTCAGCTTACCTATGTAAACAACTTGCATCATCATATTCATAAAATTAAGAATGCCAGGCTAGAACATAAAAATGAGAAGCCATATATTCACCCATAGCAGAGTCACCTTGTTGTCATGCATAAGCTTATCTAAAGCAAGAAGCAATAAACCAATCTGGCTTCGCCATTTGTATGCTGATAGAAATTGGCTGAGATGAAAATAACTTTCCTTGAATTTAAAAATCATCGTGAAAGAACAAGAAATAGAAAATGACTGAATGAGAAATGTGTGCTGTTAGACTATCTTAGGCCAATAGCCCAATTGGAAAATATTTTGAAATCAGTATTATGATAGGTCATAGGGTCATACTTCATGCTGAGAAAAGAAGGACCAAATTCTTCAGTTCGTCTTTTGCTATTTGTTTCTATTGAATGCAAGAATATAGTGAAAGAATTAGTGACCTAAAAATAGCATCGATAGTTTGTTTAATATTGGTAACGTAAGCAATTGAAAGAAAAATAATCTGAACTGTTTGATCCTTTCACTCCTTGAGCTTCTATGAAATTTTGTTAAGAATCTGTTCCGTTCCTTAAAAACGGAGATCTAGCAATTTGCCAGAAATCAATATGGGATCAACTCTCTCTCTCTGAAGGTGCTTATGAAGATTTAAACAACTCCAGGAAGAAGATCACAGCACAAACGAACCACAAATTGGACGTGGAGTGTGTGCACTGTGAGAAAGGAAAAAGAGAGAGTAATAGTGTATGTGTACCTTTCACCTTTGGTGTATATGGCTATTTATACTCACTGACCTGTGGTGAAATAAGGAAATTACTCCTATTCTTGATCACGATCTTGAATGGATATGGTAGAAAATGACCTTCTGTATCTGATTCTGCAAATATTTGGTTCTTCAATCTTGTTTAATCTTTCCATAATTAACTTCCTCAATGGTCATGGGCCTCTTAATCTTGGCCCGATATATAAGATCCGTAACAGTTGTCCCTCATCTCGGTTATTGAGTAGCCTGAATGACCGAGATGATCATAGAGTTCTTTTTGATCTTATGGCCGAGATAATCTCCTTTGGTAAATCGGCCTAGTCAACATTCGTTTGATGCGTTTCACACGTCCTTTTTACTTTCTTGTGGGCCGATCTTATTTTCCGAGATTGGCCGATATCGAAGGAAGTCTTCTCGTGTGGAGCCGGTCTCATTTCCGACTTAGGCCGAGATAGATAAAATTTTTCGTGTGGGATTAATGAGAAGTTTCTCGTGAGATCGGCTTCCCTTCCGATTTTGGCCGACATATAGATTACTTATTTTCCGATCTCTTCCGAGATAATGAAGCGTTTTCTTCTATTATGCCGACCTTCTTTCTTCAATCTCAAGTTCCAAGGCGCTGAAGTCCTTTTACTGTCGTTTGGACATGTGAAATGACGCGCCTCCTTAACATTTAATGTCCTGCCATTTCTCAGCACGTTCTCATCATGACCATCCACTGTCAAAAGTCTTTTTTGCCCCTGTCTCTTGATTAACTGTTCATTATTGGTTTATAAGTGCCCCAGTAATTAGGCACGATTACCATTTAATTCCCATTTTCGACGGTTACCATTTTTCTTGATTACGTGGGCCCCAGCGATTTCTTCCCACTATTACAACCCGTATTTTTTCATTTCCTCTTACTTTCAAAACTTTGGCTCGTTCCTATTGCAAAACCCTTGCTCTTGACACTCTTCTTGCTGCATTTGCATTTCTGGTGTTCCTTCCTGTTCTTCCTCAAAAACTCTTCAATCCAGGTATTTTCTTCTATACTTTCACTGTATTATTTGTTTCTATCCTCTACCCCTTTTTATTTTGTCCTGGGTGATACCCATTTCTCTCTGGGAATTTCCTTTCTGTTTTTCTGCCCCTTTTCTGTTCGTCTTCATCCCTGGTTTGATAATGGTGAAACTTACCCCTGAGGAAGAGGCTGATGCCGACAAAGTCTCTCCTGGCGTAGCCTTTTGGTTTTATGGTAAGCCTCTTAGTGAGGAAGAAAAAGCGAAACGCTTCCTTCGGATACCTGGTGGTGGCTCCAAATCCACTAAAAACCCTTCAACTAACAAATTACCTCCTTCTAAAGCCATATCAAACCCTTCTGAGGTTGAGGCTGGTCCTGGGGTTGGGTCTGTTAAGAAATCTAGGGGTCGCGTTCTTCCTTCCAAGTCTATGCAAAATTCTGGTATAAAACCCACTAAGGAAACTAGGGTTCGTCCTGTGACTTCCTCCGCCCTTCTTCTAAAACCTTTCCCGTCAGAAACTCCTTCCGAAGTCCGGTTCGATCCGTGCACAAAGTGTATGGACAGGTTCCTGTATTTAGCCAGTGTGGGTTTCGACAAGGACGCCGATGACGTGCTAGACGCGTGCCGGCATAATCCGGTAGCTGTTGTTCCTTCATTGCCCTCGCCTAGGGCCGAGATATCCTCTGAAAATGTCTTGGCCGATCCCATCCGACTTGACGATCCCCCTGCAGGTATCTTCTGCTGATTATTTTCTTTTTTGTTATCGTAGGTTATCATGGAACTTCCTTCTGTGGAAATCGTTGAGGAATCTCGGTCAAGTGGTTCTCGTGCCGACAACCTCTCTCCTTCGCTGATAAACCAGTTTCCTTGGGTGACCTTTGATGTTTTGAATACCTCGTCTTCCCTTAGCCCGGAGGGCATAGCTGCCCTCCCAGTAGGAAACCAAGAAGGTTTCTCAGTTCGCCATCCCGGCCCTCATGTGCCGATCTGTTCTAGTGCCGAGCAGGGCGAGTCTAACTTTTTCTTTTTCTGTGCCGATGTGATTACCCGCTTGGGTATCCGTTTTCCTTTTTCTGACTTCGAGATGAAGCTACTGAAGCATCTTTCTTTAGCTCCTTCACAGCTTCATCCGAATAGTTGGGCTTTCATAAAATCCTTCGAGGATTTGTGTATTAACTTAGGAATTCCTTGTTCGATTCCTGTATTTATGTATTATTTTTCGGCTCAAACCAGTAGCTCTGGCCGAGATCCGTCGAGTAAAAAGGGCTGGACTTCCTTACGGAGTCGCCCAAGACGTAAACTTTTTCCTCTTTTTGCTGATTCCTTTAAAAGATTCAAAAACAATTATTTTAAAGTTAGTGCCAAACCTGGTGAGCATCCTTTTTTCCTTCAATGGCCGGAGTCGGCCGAGGTGAGGTGGAAGTTCCCACTTTACTGGTCCCGTGCCCATCATGACATCCACCCATCTTATTATCATCGGGATGAGACGGCGTTGTCGAACGAGGATGCTTATTCGGTCATCCAGATCAACACTTTCCGAGAAAGTCGGGGTTTATGTGAAATCCCCTCGGCTCTCCCTGACTGTTAGTCTTTTTTATAAAATATATTTCCTTGCTTCCTTCTGTTCTCGGCAATTACTTATTATATTGCTTTGTTTTGCAGCTGCTGAGATGGAAGATCAATCTGGCAATCTCCGCCCTCGCTCTAGTAAGAATCTCGGCGCACCTCGGCCTCCTCCTGCAGACAACACAGTCCCTCCCTTCTTCAAAAATCTCAAGAAGAGGAAGACTTCTAGATCGGCTGCCACCGCCTCGGTCGTGCCGGCTGTTCCTATTACCACCGTCCCAGCCACGGTCGTCCCTCCTGCCGACGTTGCTCCTCCAGCCGAGGACCTTGCTCCTCCACCGGCTGCTCCGATCTCCGATCCCCCGGTTGAGGAATATTCTACGGCCTTGCTTGCCGAGGCTTCAAAGCTGGAGCCCGGGCACTTATGGGAGAAGGGGGCTCGCGAGCTTTTTCCTTTCGTCCAGGCTCCGAAACGCTTTGCCGACTCTTCTTCGCTCTCGAGAGACGACGTCCTCCTGCTACAGCAGATGCAGCAACATGCTTACCAAACTGCTTCCCTTGTTGACTGCCTAGTCAACACTAAGGGTTTATGTGCTAAGTACAAGAATGAACTTGCTGCAGCTGACGTCAAGCTTCAGAGGGCCGAGGATGGATTGGTTGCGGCTCGGGGGCAGGCCGAGCAAGACCGGGCCGCATTCGATCGGGATCTTGGGGCGGCCCGGTTCGAGGCCGAGCAAGCCATTGCCAAAGCCGCCCTCTTGACTCAAAATTTGAATGAGGTGAAGACCTTGCTCGAGGGCGTGGAGGCCGATTTGAGGGATGCCAGGGCCGAGGCAGAGGGGGCTCGGTCTAAACTTCAGGAAGCTGAGAAAGATGTTGCGGACTTGCAAGACTCCCTTTCTTCGGCGGCCGAGGACTCCTTTAACAACGCTCTCGCCCAGATCCGATGTCTCAATCCTGGGATTGTTCTGAACACTGAGGGACTTCATTTTCAATCTTTTGTTCGAGATGGAACTGTTGTCCCTTATTTCGATCAGGATGATTCCATGATTGAGGCCGAGGATATTCCCGAGGCCGGTGTTGAAGGGAACTCGGCTCAGGGGGGTAATGCTTGAAGAGCCGGGATGCCGGTTTCAATATGTAACTGTTTATTAATATTTTGAACAAGGTTTTTATCCTTTGAATAATCATATTTTATTTCTGGAAATCATATTATATTTCCCATATTCTTGTCAAAATTTTTATAAGTATGCGCATTTGAATATTCGTTTGGTTCCAACGGCCAAACATGATATCGGCCGATTTACACTTAGGTATATCGGTTTTTGCATATTCCACGTTATCGTTAGTGCATCACAGCCACTTTGGACCGTGCCGACTTGATCAGAGTCGGATACACTTCGGATTTACATGAAACGATATTGTTCGAAGAGCTTTTAGTCGGTGTAGATATTTGCTCAAAGAGCTTTAGTTGATGTATAGATATCAAAGCATAGTTCAAAAGAAACTTCGTCAATTTTTGACTCATTTATTCATCAACTTCATTCGTTTCTATGATTCCGATGAAAGAGATGAAGCGGGGGTGTCTTAAGCCGTTGGCCGCCACTTTACTCAATTAACGGAAAACACATAAAAAACAATTTAATATGTCTTCAACTTGTTGGAATTCCATGTGCGTTTGATCGCCCTCTTTGGTTCTGGGAACTCCTCCTCATCTATCTTCTCTCTCCCATAACACCAGTAATGACGTTACATTCAAACTCTGGTTCTGGGAACTCCTCCTCATCTATCTTCTTTCTCTTCTCATCTTGGCCTTTCACCTCATCATTGGGATCGTCTTTACGCTTTCCCTGCTGCCCCTGGGTTTTTATCACATATCGCCTCAGCTTTCCTTCTCGGATGAATTTCTCTATTGCATCCCTCAGATCCCAGCATTGATCGGTAGTGTGTCCCGGGCCATTGTGAAATTCACAAAAACGGGAATGATCAAGGCCGGTCTTCTTGAATATCGGTCGAGGTTGGTCTACCTTCTTCATCTCGGTCATGGCTACTTCCCTCCATACCTGCACCCGAGAGGTGTTCAGTGGGGTATATCTGTCATATTCGGTCTCGTATCTCGCCGGTCTGTGGCCGACTTCAAAACTTCTGTTTGAGGGTTCATTCCCTATGTGTGGGCGATGTCTCGGCGGTGAATTCTTTCTCTTGGGAGCAGTGTTGACAATCTCCATCTGCTCCAGCTCCAGGTATTTCTTAGATCGGACCCTGAAATCCAGCAAAGTTCTAACGGGGTCCTTGTATATAGATTTCGCCAGCCGAGATGATCCATTGAGGCCGGCCGATAATAAATGGACATGCACCTTTTCCTCCAGACCTTGTACTTGCAAGGCAGCTTCTTTAAATCGGTCCAAATAGCTCTG
>PYAF01002518.1:1950022-1967305 GCA_007407185.1 Glycine tomentella | reverse complement strand
TCCAGGTATTTCTTAGATCGGACCCTGAAATCCAGCAAAGTTCTAACGGGGTCCTTGTATATAGATTTCGCCAGCCGAGATGATCCATTGAGGCCGGCCGATAATAAATGGACATGCACCTTTTCCTCCAGACCTTGTACTTGCAAGGCAGCTTCTTTAAATCGGTCCAAATAGCTCTGCAGTGTCTCCCCCGGCTGCTATCGGATTTTGCCCAGCACAAACTCGGACTTGGGTTGTTTTTTGCTCGTTGCAAAATTGAGCAAAAATTTCTGGTCGAAGTCCTCAAAATTACGAATTGACTGAGGAGGTAGTGAATGAAACCATGTCTGAGCCGGTCCGGTCAGGGTAGTAACGAATATCCGGGATATGATCGGCTCCTCAATCCCCCGAACACACATCTGTATGTCGAATTCATCTATGTGCACCTGCGGGTCCTGGGTCCCATCGTACTTGTTCAGGAAAGATCCATCAAAATCTTCTAAAAACCGAGCGTTGACGATGTCGTCTACGAACGGACTGTTATTATACTGCCCCCGCCTGTACTTCCTCCTGTAGACCCCGGCGCCTCCCTCCGGCTGGTAGCTTCGTGCTGCCTCCTGTGGGTTTCTGAATGCCACAGGACATGGTATCTCGGCCCTAGTCGGCTCACGGTGTAGTTCTGTGTTATGCATATTCTCGGCCGGATTGGCCAAGCCGGGGTGGATCGTCGGTTCCTGCGGTAACTCCATACGGCCAAGCCGCTGCTCCATCGTCCGTAGTCTGTCATGCTCGCCCATCTTCCATCTTGCACAGCGTTCATCTAACTGTGCCAACATGTGATTCATATCCTCTTGCCGCTGAAGGGCATGTTGTCTCTCAAACCGTTCGATCCGCGACAGAATGGACTGCAACGCATTGCTAGTGAAACGTTGCAAGGATTCTTGGTCTACCTCGGCCGGGGTGGGCAGCGGGTTCTCAACAGGTGCTGGGGGCGGGTTATTCTGCGCTCGGGAAGAAGCTGTATCCGTCAAAGCATCCTCCACCCGGATCGAACATGATCGGCCGACCTCGGGTGGGCCTTCAAGCTGGTGTCTTCTCGTGTTTACCATGGTGGGAATCGAAATTTAACGCTCCCCACAGACGGCGCCAATGTTCCGTTCCTTAAAAACGGAGATCTAGCAATTTGCCAGAAATCAATATGGGATCAACTCTCTCTCTCTGAAGGTGCTTATGAAGATTTAAACAACTCCAGGAAGAAGATCACAGCACAAACGAACCACAAATTGGACTTGGAGTGTGTGCACTGTGAGAAAGGAAAAAGAGAGAGTAATAGTGTATGTGTACCTTTCACCTTTGGTGTATATGGCTATTTATACTCACTGACCTGTGGTGAAATAAGGAAATTACTCCTATTCTTGATCACGATCTTGAATGGATATGGTAGAAAATGACCTTCTGTATCTGATTCTGCAAATATTTGGTTCTTCAATCTTGTTTAATCTTTCCATAATTAACTTTCTCAATGGTCATGGGCCTCTTAATTTTAGCCCGATATATAAGATCCGTAACAGAATCTAACTAATGTTAGTTATCTTTAACGTTGTAGAAACAATGTGCTCTTCATTGACCAAGAAAGGGGAGAGAAACAAGAAAGAACCTGCAGACAATGACAATAATGGTGCTGAAACTAACGTTGGGAGTGAGAAGGGAATTCAAAGCAACTGCTTTGCAAATTACCTCATCTCATCGATTACTAAAATATCCCAGACAAATTATGCCATAACCAATGGACATGGTAACAATGATCTTTCGTTGACCTGATTGATAATGAAACATGTTGCTGGTGACAGTGTGCAGCCAGGAATTTCTGCTGCTGATGTGCATGGTTACATACAACTGATACGAGCCCTGATCTCTTATGTTAAATTAGAGCTTGTCTAGATCTTTATATAATAATATAAATAAGAATAAAAAAGAAAGATAATAATACATATAAATATAATAATAATAATAATATATAAGGTACAAATAGTAAATCGAGGTACCCCTTTTATGATAAATTTTCCTTCCATTTTTGTTTCTCTAGTAGGTCTAGTATTTCTGGCAATTGCAATGGCTTTTTTATTTCTTCATGTTAAAAAAAGCAAGATTTTTTAGATTCAGAAAACAAAGTCAAATTCTGGAGTTTTTTATTCCCCAATTATAATACTAAATTAAAAAAAAAAAAAAAGGAGAGTAATGAGTATACTCGTATAACTGGAGCCTCTTCTTTCCTGCGGTGTCATGTTAACAGAATTAAGTATGGGCTTGGGCACGGGTCAGTTTTGATCTTTACTATATAAACAGAAGTATTTTTATGTTCATAGGCAAATGAGAAGTTGTGTCATTTCACATTAGTTAATATACACAAGAAAATTCTATTGAATGCTACCGTGTAAATATATTAGTGAAATCCATTTCTAGTATCTGAAAAACATATTGTTTATGATTAAGTCCTCATATTTGCTTCAAAAGAAAATAAAGCTGTTAGCAGAATAATGAATATAGGAATTGGAGCAAGAGAGCTACTATTATGGAACAAATAGATCATTGACTAATTTAAGGGTTATAGTTTTATTATTTTTTTGCAAATAGTTGAATGAGTTTGGGCGGGGGTGTGTGCCCGCGTACGTGTGTAAATTTTATCATATAAAGGGAGGAATATAAATTTTATACATTTCTAGAAAATAGAGTATAATTTGGTTTTATTTTAATCATAGTTTAAATATGTTTTTAGTCCCTATTTATAAAATTTATCAATTTTAGTTTTAGTCCTTAATTATAAAATTATTCAATTTTAGTTTTAGTCCTTGTAATTTGTGTTTATGTTTTATCTCTTTGAAATCACTATTTTGAGTCCTTAAGATTCCTTTTAAGGTAGACATAGATTAATAACACTTATTTTAGGGATCTAATTCATTTTTAGAGGTATCACATGTTAACATATTAATAGAAACACTAGTGAGTACCAACTAATATGGTTACTTGATCTTTCATTAAATACATAAGTGTGTCACATATAATAAGATAAAAATAATGATTTTAACTTTTTGAGGATGATAACATAAGTTTTTTATAAGACTAAAATTAAAAGCATTTTATTGGTTAAAATCATATTTAAATCTTTTAGTTACTGTAATTGATTATTTGTTGCAGTGAAAATTTAGGAGAAAATGACATACCTATTCAAGACCGTGTAACAGTTGACATCGATGATCATTTTATATGCACACTTTTCTTTGCATTTATGTAAAATTGTTGCAATAACCAAAAGATAAAAATAACAACATTATACACACAATGTGTTTGGTGCTTCAAGTTTTCAACGTGAATTTTCAAGTTTTAATAGTTATAACTTTCACGTCTCTTTCGCTATTTTTCCATATTCAACGAGTTTCTTAATACGTACTTTGGTGTAGTAAATGAAGCATTTAAGTAAACCACAGATTAATTTTTCACGTGTTCATTTTCAAAGGAAAAAAAAGTCAAAATTGTATTCTGAAATTGAGTTAATTTATTTGAATTTAATTAATTACATAGACTTTTGATCACCCTTACATTAATATTTTGAAACTAACCAATGAAAATTATAAACTGAAATGTTGTTTAATTATTAGCCATAAGTTTCAAAATAATGACAGATGCACAAACTCTTTCAATTATGAAATATAAAAAAATAAAAAATGGTATAAGTTTGAATTACAAGTGATAATTAGTTTGATGGGTAAATGTTTTTACCTTAAAGACAAATACTAATGTTTTAAAGTAGAAAGGTTTCTATCAACATGCATAAAATTATATTAATTACAATTTTTTTTTACATTTTTTATGATTTTTACCAATAAATAATTTATTTTTTTAATTTTCTATCCAATTAGGACACTGATTAGCAAGATCTTCCTTTAAAACCTATTTCGCCTATTTTTCAAACTTAAGATATATGTCTAACCTATTTATGTAAGATATATCGATTTTTGAAAGAAAAAAAAATAATCCAGAAATCTATTTCATAACCTTTGTGGTAAAGCTTTGTAAATAAGTCAATAGACCTACCTCTAAATAGATTTATAAATTTAATCTTTTATGTAGGCTAATAAACTTAAGACCTTTAATAAGCTGACGAGTACAGAATTTCATGATATTTCTAAAAAACAAACTTTAATACTATAATAAATAAAAATCTGTCAAAAATTACTATAATAAAAAAGTACGTAATTGTATTATTGTATTCCGGGACGGAGGGACATCAGGGGTTGGGGCTTGCCTTCCTTGACATTTTTATTTTATTTTTTTTACACATATTATATATATATAAGTAATAATTTTTACTTTGGGGTCAAATAATAATAATTAGGTGTTTTTTATAAAATATTTTATTCTCCTTTTATAATATTTTATGTGAAGATAAATATTTTTTTATTTTGTATAAATATTTTTATTTTCTTATTGTATTTATTGTAAAGATAATATATTTATTTCTCTTTTTAAATAAAATATTTGAATACTATTTATTTTTTAATAATATATGTTTCTTTTATTATCTATTTTAAAGGTTATAAATAATTATATTTATAAGTTTTTCTTAACAATCCATTAATATATTAATTTGATTATAAATAATTTAAAAATTAAAAATCTTATATTCACATTTTTTAATGGAATACGTTTAACTACGAACACTATACAACGGGATTGATAATTTGAGGTTTGAGATTTAAATATATTAACAAATATTTTTTCTTTCCAAATCATTTTATTGTGTATTGTTTTTTCCCCACTTGCTATTTATGATACTCTAGAGGGAGTATTAATTTTCATTATATATTGGTAATGGAATTTTCTTTGACACGTGAAACCGATGACTAATATTTATAATTTTGACTATTAAAAAGTACTTAATTTGTATTATGTTTTAATATTTTGATAAATTACTAATATATATATATATATATATATTTTAGGAACATATGAATATTTTATATTAAATTTGATGATTATATGATTTTTTTAGTTGGCACCCTAAAACTTAACGCTGGCTCCGTGCCTGATTATATTATTTATATCTTCTTAAATATTTTGTCTTATTTATGCCAAAAATTATTTTTTAAAATATCTTAAGTTTAAGCTTTTCAGTTAAATGATTTAAAAAGAATATTCTAACCAAATGATTTAAAATATTTTCTTATTGGACTGGATTTGGTTTGGGATTCAAGCCCAACAAATCTTCTTTTCCAGTCCAATGAGGGAGATTCCAAACATCAATCATCAAGTGAAATTCATATCGGCAACAAGTCGACAAAATTCAAACTTCTCTCTAGGAAGTGACTTTGTCATCATATCTTAACCATTATCATCAATATGAACTTTCTCTAACACTAATTTCTTAGCTTCTAACACATCTCCTATCCAATGATACCTTACATCAATATGTTTGGACCTTTGATGAAAGGTAAAGTTCTTGGCTAGGTTTATGGCGCTTTGACTATCACAAAGTAACACATATTTCTTTTGAGTGACACCAAGCTCTCCCAAAAATTTCTTCATCCATAACAACTCTTTCCATGCTTCAGTTGTTGCAATGAATTTTGCCACTGTTATAGAAAGTGTAATGCACTTTTGCAATCTTGACTGCCAAGAAACCGCACCACTGCCAAATGTAACCATATAATTCGAAGTAGACTTGCGAGTATCCACATGACCTGCTATATTAGAATCTGTGTATCCAACAAGCACTGGCTCACCAATCCCAAATCTCATACTCAAACTGGAAGTGCCACAGAGATATCTCATTATCCATTTAACCGCATTCCAATGCTCCTTTCCTGGATTAGAAAGGAACCTGCTAACAACGCCAACTGCATGGGCTATGTCTGGTCTGGTGCAAACCATAGCATGCATCAAACTCCCTACTGCTGAGACATATGATACCTTAGCCATATCTTCCTTCTCCTTATCACTGGAAGGGCTATGTTGAGCACTTAGCTTAAAGTAGGTAGCAAAAGGAGTACTAACCACTTTAGCATTGCTCATATAGAATCTCTCAAGAACCTTCTTCATATACTGTTCCTGTGACAAGAACATTTTTTTTCTCATTTCTATCTCGAATGATTCGAATGCCAATAACCTTCTTTACATGCCCTAAATCTTCATAGCAAAGTACTCACTCAACTGCTTCTTCAATGTGCTAATTCTAGAAGAATTTCTTCCAACAATTAACATGTCATCAACATAAAGCAACAATATGATAAAATCATCATCAGAGAATTTTTGAAAGAATACACAATGGTCATAATTAATCTTTTGATAGCCTTGCTCCCCCATAACAGACTCAAACTTCTTATATCATTGTCTTGGTGCTTGTTTCAAGCCATAGAGACTTTTTTTCAGTTTGCAAACATAATCTTCTTTCCCTTTTCACAATGAAACTCTCTGGCTAGTCCATGTAAATCTCCTCCTCCAAGTTAACATGGAGAAAAGTTGTCTTCACATTCATTTGCTCAATTTCTAAGTCTAGGCTTGCAGCTAAGCCTAGAACCACTCGAATAGATGACGTTTTCACAACTGGAGAAAATATCTCATTGAAATCAATGTCTTTCTTTTGACTGAACCCCTTGACAACTAATCTTGCTTTATACCTGGGCTGTGAAGTAACTTCATCTTGTTTCACCCTGTACACCCACTTGTTCTTCAAAGATCTCTTTCCCTTAGGCAGTTTTACAAGATCAAAAGTGTGATTCTCATGCAATGAATGCATCTCATCTTGCATGGCTTCAATCCACTTACTCTTGTGCTCATATTGCATAACTTCTTCAAAGCATTTTGGTTCTCTTGAATCAGTCATCAACACATACTTACTTGCAGGATATCTGGTGGAAGGTGCTCAACCCCTAGTAGATCTCCTAGGAGGAGCATCAGTAGTAGTCTCTGGTAAAGGGAACTGCTCATCAACAATATCATGGTTCTCCATGAGATGTGGAGCATCTGTGTCATCTAAATCACCTATACCATGTTCTTCCTCAACTTGTGGTGGATCACATGAAATAGGAGGTGGATCCAAGTTAATCAAAGAATCCCTGCGTCCATTGCTAAAGGTTGCTACTAGTACTCATCGTTTATTTTTCATTAATTTGCAATTCTACTGCACTTCTCTATGATTACAATTATTAATTCGTTGATTTTTCTTCTGGCTTCGGTTAATTTCTTGGTGTTTTAGGCGTATGCTTCGCGAGGTTATATAGCAATTTCTGTTGATTCTCGTTACCATGGAGAGCGTGCCACCAACACCACCACCTATATTGATGTACTATGAGTTTGGTTTGCTATGCTTCACTATTGGGTTTTTAACTCGTGATGAATTGCACCATGTTATTTGACTTTAATGAATTGCACAACCATCATACACAATCACCTTTCATGATTCAAATTTTATAATTGAATCATAATGTAAAATAATTTTAAATTATAGTAACATCATACGGATAAGTATTATTTTTATTATAAAAAATAACAAATTTATTATATACTGTAATTTGTTATTGAATAATATTATAAAATTATTTTATATTATTACTAGATTTTTTAATGTTATCTAGGGAAATTTTTAGTCCAATTCGTACGTCATTTTCTCTATTTGAAACATTTTCTCTATTTGAAACACGAAGTTTACAGTTAGTAATTTTAGGAAGAAATAGAGGGAGAAGAGATGGAAGGCAGGAGAAATAGAAGACAGATTGAGAATTTCTCACATTCGATTGTGCTGAAATATAAGAAGGGAGTAGATCAACAAAATTGTGGATTGCACATTTTTTAATTTCCTTGCTGCAGGCTAGATTTTCAACAGTAACCTTAACAAAATGATTTTCATAAAAAAAAATCAATTGCTTTAAAAACAATATGTTTTTTTTCCTATTTCTTTCTCTTTTGATTTCTCTCAAATCAAAAACTCTTAAAATTTATCTTATTTCTTACTTATTTTTCTTTTCTCTATTTCTATACACAGCTTCAGGGATAGATTTGATTTTGAAATCATTTTTATTTTAGGTTGTGCAACTCAAATTTGTTTGGATTTGCTTGAATGAAATTTAGTTTTTTTTATATAAAAAAAAAAAAAAAACTAAACTGCCTTATTATTTTACTCACTGCCCTTATTATTTTACTCATTTACAAATTCAGAGTGACGGTAATGAAGTAAATTACTAAATTAATTGTAAGTTCCAGGTGCGGAGCTAAGTTAAAATCTAAGGGGGGAATAACTCCATTTTTTTCTTACTTTTTATTTTATATTAGCAGAAACATATGCATTATTGTGTTTGCAATTAAAGGATACCTTAGTAAAAAATGTGTAAACCAAAACTTCCAACAACTTATTATTACTAGAGGGGGATAAACGCATGCCATGCCTATTTTTTCAGGGTGGAAAAGAGTGAGATGTAAAGAACTATTGTGATTGTTTTTTTTTTCCTTTTTTGGATAAGGTAAGCAGTACTATTGTGATTGGTAAGCTGTTTTTTTATAATAACTATTATAATTAAAGGCATAATATTGCCTTCATAGTAATTAACAAAAAAGTGCGTGTCTTTAGTTATATGCATGTTCAACAAAATTTATAAGAGAAGAGGAAACACTTTTGAGTGTCTTTAATTTATAAGAAAAGAAATTTACCATACAGTCATAATATAATTGAAGAAACTTATATCAAGAGGAATACTTGACCAAACATATAATATATAACTTTTGATTTCAAATAGTAATTTTACGCTCAAATCTCTTGGCTAATGAGGTATTTTTTACACACACACACATATATAATATGACTTGCAATCATTTTTAAATTTTGAGTTGTGCTGATCTACTCAGAATTACTCTTTCAAGTAAACCTACTCGTTATGTGAAGCTTGTATGTAAGCGTATATAAAATTCTAAATTAAAGTTCATTAAAAAAAAATTCCTCTAAAGTTTGATTATTTTGTTTTAACCAATTCTCTAAATATAACATTGCCCGATATGTGACCCTACATATTAAATAATTAACAGAACTATGAATTTATAAAGTGATTATTATCCAACAAAAAAAATTAAAAATAAAGGAAGTCTGTTTAATTTCTTTAATGTATTTTATGTATAAATAGTTATTCCAATAGAAATAGTCTAGTTCTGTCACGGGTAAGTTTCAACATAGAATTTGGTCTGTAAATTCATTCAAATATTTTTTTTAATGAATTTCAAACATAAGAATTGATTACTAAATCAAATCAAATTCATATTTTACTGATTCTTAACACAGTGTATGTAATTTTCCTTGAAGAACATAGGTTTACTTGAAAGAGTGATGTCTTAAAAATTTATTGTTTTTCTGTTCGTATTGTCCTTATACTAAGAATAAATGAAATTTATTTTACTTACATATTTATCCACGATCATTCAGAAAGTAAAAAATAAGTCATCTATCTATATAAATTATAAAATTCAAAACTAATCATGCTTTCTCTTACTTTTGTTTTGGCTGCAACCTCCCCTACAAAAAAATAAAAATAAAAAAATACACAGGCACTTATTTCTGCATGGAAAACCGGTGAGACAATGCCATTCATATATGACACGGTAAATTCTTAATTATCATGCAGCTTTACCATATAGTTTGAACCACTGAATGCCTCAAATCATTGTTTGAACTGTAATTATGGCAATTTAAACTCATAACTTGTTTGGTTAAAAATGGTGTATTATATTCCTTGATCTGGCTGGCAGGTGTGGGACTTGATTAAATTGGCAGATTATCTAACAAGGAGAAGAGATATAGACCCTTCTAGGATAGGAATCAGTGGAATATCACTTGGAGGTGGGTTGAGAGAAGTTGAATGGAATATACATATGCATGTCAGATGGCATATTTGATGCGATTCATCACTTGTAATTGTATAATTCCTTGATGCAGGAATCCATGCATGGTTTGCTGCATTTGCTGATACTAGCTATGCTGTGGCTGTTCCTGTGATTGGTGTTCAGGTGGCATTGAATTATTGGGTGAAGGTTTTATTTAGCCAAATGTGTTTCTGAAACAACTATTAATTGAAAACTTTTGTGCCAAATTCTTGCAGGGATTTCGATGGGCCATAGACAACGATGAGTTTCAGGGTCGAGTTGAGACTATAAAGCCTCTTTTTGAGGGTAAGATAATGTCAGATGAGGTTTTGAAATTAACTTCTTTCGTGTTTCACCTGTTTTCTTATCTTTGCTTTATTTGGTACTTTATTTTGGTTTATATAATAGAGTTATTATTCACATAAATCCCATAAGGTTTAATTAACTTTTTGATTCATATATAATTGTAACATTTTCCTTCTTAGTTTCTAATATTTTAAAAATTCTATTTTGACTTCTATAGCTATAATTTTTTTTTGTCTTCATGGTCTAAAATAACCTACACCATTACATAAGATTCATTGAAATTGCCACAAAACTAAAATTGTCAATGAAGAATTGCCAAAAAAATTAAGAGTTTTAGTTTTATATCAGTTTTAAAGAATTTAAATGTATCAAATTGTCTATTGATACATTTAAAAATTTTAAAACCGATACATTTAAAAAATTATAATAATTGGGATCAAATAGAATACTAATTTCAAACTAAAACTAAAAAAGAAAAATTGTTGAAAGTATAAAGACAAAAAAGTAACTAAACCATTCAGTAATATGTGGTACCATCAGTTTATACAGGTAACGCATGGTGTATAAATTGTCTTTTATAATTGGTCATTTATAATAGATTGCCTATGGATTAAATTACATGATGAAGTTAGAACGGTGTTTGAGTTATTAAGATCTAGAATTGAAGGGAAAATATAAGGGTCTTGTAAGTCAATGTTCTTGAGACAGTGGTTATCATTTATCAAATATAATAGTAGCCAATGCAATAGGGATTACTATTCATTCAAGCAGGCTAACAGTGAACAACTGAACATATATTCTGAAAGGTATATTAGTATTTATACATCCCTAATGCTCTTAGGTTTATGGATGCAGTGGCTCGTGATGATTTGGGTAAAGCTGCTATTGACAAAGACGTGGTGGAGAAGGTCAGCCAAGTTTATACAAATCCAACTATGATAATTACGCCTCCAAATGAATTGCTATATACTTTATTTGCTTTAACATAAGATCATTGACAACGCTTAACATGATACGTATCCCATAATTCCTAGCTATTCACCAACTGGGCACAATTTCTATCTAGAGCTTTGTTCATGTTATTCTAGAGTGTTTGCAGTTTTGATACTATATTACTAATCTCAAAATTGTATATTGTTGATATCAGGTGTGGGACCGAATTGCTCCTGGTTTAGCTTCCCAATTTGATTCACCCTATTCAATTCCAGCTATTGCACCACGTCCGTTGCTTATTCTTAATGGTAATTAAGACCCTTGTATGTATTTTGCGTAAAATTTTTCAAATCGAATTTGGCTACGAACCTTGTTATATACAACTTCATGTAAAGACAGTTCAGGGTAACCGCACTTCTGCAACATAAGGTTTTTGCTTCTCTAGACATATATCAATATTCAATACCGTCGTAAACCTCTGCATCCATCTGTATTAGTCAATTTAGTTATTTCGTTCATATTTAGCTTTTGTGGATATTTGTTTTAGCTAACATGGAATTGAAGCATTTGCTTGGGTGTTTGGGAACTCTAGGTGCGGAAGATCCTCAGTGTCCTCTTGGAGGCTTGGAAATTCCAAGAACAAAGGCAAGCCAAGCATATAGAAAGTTTAACTGTTCAGATAATTTCAAGGTATGAACTTGTATTGTTTGGTCACTTCGGTGAGAAAGTTTAATGATTATTGTGGCCTTTTTTTTCCGTCTAAGATTGTGTTTGGTTGCTTTGTCATTCAGTTTATTGCAGAACCCGGAATTGGACACCAAATAACGAGATTTCAGATGAAAGAATCAGCTGATTGGTTTGACATGTTCTTCAACCCTTAGCCCGTGTTGCCCTCGTGTTCTTCAAGCCCTGCATGTGTGGTTGTAAAATTATAAACCACCTTGCTCAGGATCATTGCCTCATTCCAGTTGTCTTTGTATGTCTGACATGATATATATATTGAATAATGTAAAGTGCTTTACCTGTTGAAACCCACTAGGGATATGTATGACGTAGTGGAGGGGTTGGGTAGTTTGTATTGATAATTAAAAGATGGTGTTTATAATATATATTGCAAAATAAAATGATATATTTTGTGTTTAGAATATAAAGTTTAATATTTATGTATTATTATTTAATTATAAATTATCGTTTGAATTATTTTAAGATAATTATTTTAAAATTAATAATTTTATATCAATAATAAGTTGTGATTAATTGAATGACTATGTTTTACAGTGTTGGTGTATATTTTTTTCTCTCTAAAGTATATTATATTAGAATAAAATAGATGTACCTATAGATTAACTATTTAAATATCAAATTCTTTAATTATGTGAAGATTTTAAATTTATGCATATTTATATCAAGATTAATTTCTACTTAATTTTTTTTTTAAAAATGAAACAACATCAAATGAAATAACTCTTTGTGTGATACATTATAGTGCATGTAGATAAAAAGAAGGAAAAAAAGGTATGGCTCTAGTGTTGCCTCAAATAGAAACCACAAACATAGCATTTTTAAGAAATTGATTTAAAAGGCATTGTTTCGAAGAACATATGGTTCGAAACGAGAGCTGCAAACTTAATGTCATTCGATTGGAATGACATGTACTAGTTAGTTCATTAATATTCACTAAAATTTAAACTTATTTCAAGATTAATACAATATTAAATTAATACTCACTAAAATTTAAACTTATTTCAAGATTATTACGATATTTTTTTCAATTCATTCTCTTTTAAAATTCTCAACTATTGATATTCAAATATAAAAAATATAAATTGATTTCATATTTTAAAATTTATTCAAATAATTTTTTATTGAAAATTAAATTGATTTGATATATATACATAATAATTACAATTAAAAGAATTCTTTTTTATTAGAACCAAAAGAATTAATAATTAGACAAATATTTTATTTCAACACTATCACTTTTAGCAAAATATTTTTTTTGGATCATACTATTTTTATGAAATTTATTTTTTAAATTCATTTCAATATATTTTTCTATTTGAATAATTCAAAAGCAAATAAAAATTATTTTTCCTACAACTTTTTAAATGAGTAATAAAACTTCTCCAATAACCTAGGATCAATAATATATTAAGTATGTACACATATTTTTAAATTATACAATTTTATTAACAAGTTAACTATAAATAACATATATAATAAAATACATCACTTAATAATTGAAATTAAGATTATTTTTTCAAAATATAAAAAAATTATGATCTAAGAAAGGCCAATGACGGCAGATTTGTTGGCTTTAATATAGCCAAGTAAAAATATCGATCTCTTCCATTTATTATTTTAATATTAAAAATTTGTTGTTAACATTTCATTTTATATTATATCCATCGACGATGATATTGTAGTTTGTACTGTTGGTCCACTTCTCTTTAGAATAAAAATGAATTTTAATCCTAATAGTATAATAGTAGCATTGAACAGTGCATCTTTCGTCATTTACCTCTTGCTCTCAAGCTGCTATGCCGGTCCTTACTCTCACTGTAATTTGTCTTAATTATTTATTTCTGATCGTATTCTCCTTGTCTAAAGAAGAAATGGACTTATTTTGCTTACAAATTTACCCAAGATCCTTCGGAAAGTGAAAAATAAGTCATCTATGTAATATTCAAAACTGGTCATGTTTTCTTTTACTTTTGTTTTGGCTACAACCTCCCCTACAAAAAAAAAAATACACAGGCACTTATTTCTGCGTGGAAAACCAGTGAGACGATGCCACACATATACGACACGGTAAGATGCTCCAACTAATTAATATGGAGTTAAGATGGAGTCACTTTATGCTCCAAATTAATAATTTGTTTGAACTGTAATCATGGCATGTTTAAACTTATGACTGATTTGGTTCAGAAAAGATGCATTATTCCTTTATCTGGCAGGTGTAGGATTTGATTAAATTGGCAGATTATCTAACGCGGAGAAGAGATATAGACCCTTCTGGGATAGGAAACACTGGAATATATCACTTCCAGGTTGGTTGAGAGAAGTTGAATTGATGGAATGTCAGATCACTCAGATGGCATGTTTGATGTGACTCGTCACTTCACTCACTTCTATAATTCCTTGATGCAGGAATGCATGCATGGTTTGCTGCAGTTGCTGATACTCGCTACACTGTGGTTGTTCCTCTTATTGGCGTTCAGGTGGCATTGAATGATTTAGTGAAGCTTTCACTTTCAAATGTGTTTCTGAAAAATCAATTTGAAAACTTTTAGGCTAAATGCTTGCGCAGGGATTTCGATGGGCCATAGACAACGATAAATGTCAGGGTCGAGTTGATAGTATAAGACCTCTTTGAGGGTAAGATAATGTCAAATGAGTTTCTGAATTTTCTTTCATGTTTTACCTGCAGTTTTCTTATCTTTCCGTAAGTTACTTCTTCTGGTAACTTCAATTTTGGTTAATATAATATTGGTATTATGATTCATATAAATCCTGTAATCTTTGTAGGT
The DNA here is from genome assembly GCA_007407185.1 of Glycine tomentella. Classification (NCBI taxonomy): domain Eukaryota; kingdom Viridiplantae; phylum Streptophyta; class Magnoliopsida; order Fabales; family Fabaceae; genus Glycine; species Glycine tomentella. Next base: position 1,952,657 of record PYAF01002518.1, on the reverse strand, counting down.
ACCGGTTAATATTTGTAGGGTATAGTGTATGATTTCATATCCAGCATCAAATAAATTGATTTTTACATTATAATAATCGCCTATGGATTAAATTACATGGTGAGGTTGGAATGGTGTTTGAGTAAGACCTAGAAGAGAAAATATAATAGTACCCAATAGGGGTACTATTCATTCAACTATTCAAGCATGCTAACTGTGGACAACTGAACATATACTATCTACATCCCTAATGCTCTTAGGTTTATGTACGCAGTGGCTCGTGATGATTTGGGTAAAGTTGCTATTGACAAAGAAGGTCAGCCAAGTTTTTATGAATCCAAGTATCCAACTATGATTCTGCTTCTGCCTCCAAATTAATTGCTATATGCTTTTATTTGCTTTAGCATAACATGATTGACAATGGTAGCATGATACGTATCCCATAATTGCTAGATAATAGTAGCATGGGCACAATTTCCATTGTTTTTGTAATTCTAGAGTGTTTACAGTTGATACCATATTACTGATCTCAAAATTTTATATTTCTGATCAGGTGTGGGACCGAATTGCTCCTGGCTGGTTTAGCTTCCCAATTTGATTCACCCTATTGAATTCCAACTATCGTACCACATCCGCTGCTTATTCTTAATGGTAAGACTCTTGTATATATTGTACATTAAACATTTTCCAATTAAATCTGACTGCGTACCTTTATTCATACACAAATTCATGTAATGACAATTCAAGGTAACCACACTGCTGCAACATAGGTTTTTGCTTCTGTTGGATATAGAAGTAACGTCTTAGACCTCTGCATCCATCCGTATTGATCAATTTAGTTATTTTGTTCATATAGATTTTATGGATATATATCTTTTAGCTAATTTAGAGGACGAGTTTTGGCACAATGATAAAGTTATGTCTTGATGATTTATTGGTTATAAATTCGAATTTGAAAACAATATTTTTGCATATGCAAGATACAATATTTTTCTCTTACCTTCTTATAGCGGGATGACAATGGGATAAGTAGTTTTTTTTTTATATCTTTTAGCTAATTTGGAACTGAAGCATTTGATTAGGTGTTGGGAACTCTAGGTGCGGCAGATCCTCGGTCTCCTCTTGGAGGCTTGGAAATTCCAAGAGCAAAGGCAACCAAGGCATACAGAAAGTTTCATTGTTTAGATGATTTCAAGGTATGTACGAACTTGCATTGTTTGGTCAATTAGGTGAGAAATTTAAACTTGGGAGTGTGGTCTTCGTACCGCAAAGGCTTGGGCGTTTACGTGCCCTCCGCATACTCAGGAATGGCACTGATCCAAATTATCGATTTAATAAAAATGGATTTAACCGTTGGAACCTGCAATTTTCCCATTTAAACAAAGCACCATTTCGTAAAACACCTCTCATAATCAAAGTAAAGTCTCTTGAATTTAGCATGCGCTTTCCATATATAGTGTGGCAAACACATGAGTGCATGTATATTGTTGTCTTTATTCGGTGATCAGCTTGACTTTTAAGACTCTACGTGTATGTATATAGACTGAAACAATTTCTACTTAAGCTTTTAATAAGTGAAACAACATGGAATAAAACAACACCATTTATGATACATAGGAGTGTGCCGATGAATAGAAGGGAAAATGGATGAGAGTAGTGTTGCATCAAATACAACCATTAAAACACTTATTTTGAAAATTTATTTGAAAACAGTTGACTCATCTTGTATTTATTATCAAGAATGATCTCTCGTGGCATTTAAAAATAAACTTGACTAAGTTCAACATGTCATGCTCAGTTATGCACCAAATTCAATTTCACATTTGATTTATATTTATATTATTTATAATTGGTGCTAGTAAAAATATAATAATATTCTATTAAAAATATTTATTTGATTAAATTAATTTTTTAATTCAATTATTAAATAAAATAATTTCTTACACAAAGATTTGAATACTTATTTGTATGTTCAATATTAAATTGGTAATATATCAATTAAAATTAATTTAGTAATTAAGGTAAATGTCTAATAACACTCATAAATATCTTAATAGTATGAAATATATATTTTTAATTAATTTCAATAATAAATAAAAGAATAATGTAATAATTTTTTCTTCTATTATTATAGCTCTCAATTATTTTAGAGTATAATATTATTATCAAATTCTAATTAATTAACATATATTTAATTAAAAGAGTTATTATTCAATTGTCTTAGCTAAGGTGTTAATTTATCGGAGAGCTCAAGCTCATTATTAAACTCTAATGAGTTAACACATTTTTAATCGATGAATGAATTAAGAAACTCATCATTCATTATTCAATTATCTTGGTTAAGGTCTTAATTTTATTAAAAAAAAAAACTCAAATTCATTACTAAGCATTATGGATGGCTTGATTAATCTTTAAAATATATCTATTTATTTATGTATTTATACAATTACTACATTATTAACATTTTAAATCATATTAATGTTGTTCTTACTTATATTTTATTTATAAATAAATATAGATATGGGAAATAATTTATCTTATTAATTTTCCTAATATCCTATAAAATAAATATTACATGAAAAGTAAATGTTATTAACATCATAAAAGTAGACCAGCCATTCAATAATTTTTATTTAGTAAATAGAAAGACTTGTAA
>PYAF01002518.1:1916782-1949922 GCA_007407185.1 Glycine tomentella | reverse complement strand
AGTTTAAACTATTCTATATAAAGCTAGGGAAAAAAGAGGCACTTGTATCTCACTGTTCTTTTATATTTTTTTTTTTTTTAAGATTGATAATGAAAGTTATATAATAGTGAGTGCTTTGTGAAGATAATATTCATTATATTAAGTAATATACACAAGTTTAAAATTTTCCTCAAAAGTTTGAGATTACTTTGATAATTTTAAGCGCATTCAAAAATAATGTTTCCTAATAAAAGATGCCATTAAAATATCATTTAATTATATTTCATGCACTATTTAATTACAAATAAAATAATTTAAAATATGTTGTGATAATGATGCATTTAGAGATATCATATCAATTACAAATTTATGGTGAAATAATTATTTGATAAATTTATTTATTCACTCTTTTACTTATCATTATTTTAAAAATATATGAAAGTCATCAAACACAAATATATTGTGATTCTTCTTATTTCTTCCAATTAACCAGCTTAATCACCCTACAAGTCAAATGATACATAAAAGGTTAAAATAAAATTTGATTCTTTATCTATATTTTTTTATTTAATTTTAGTATCTTAAGTTTAAAACTTTTTTACTTTGCCCCTTAAATAGTATTTTGCTAAACTAAATTAGTCTTTCAGTTAAGTTATCACACTAACTTGGTGAACTTACTAATAAATGACAAATGGTAAGATATCAAATCAACCAAAATTTACATCATTAGAAAAAAAAATTGACAAAAAGACAAATTTGATCTAACAAATACACTATATGAGATCAAAGTGAAACTTTTTTAAATTTAAGGCATCAAATTCATCAAAAAAATATAAATAAGATATCAAAATTTTATTTTAGCCTATGTAACATTATGGTTTTTTTTTTCTTTTTGATTTTTCTTCTTTTGTTTATATTTTTTAATTTTTCCCTTTCTTCTAAATAAATCATTGAAATTGTGAAGAAGCAAAGTTGATGAAGAAGGGATTCAGAAAAATAAGTAAAATTTGATATGATGATGATGATGATGATTATATAATGAAATAGATTAGTAAGTTTTAATCCATTTTCACGCCGTACGTCCATGTAGCTTAGTGAATGTTTCTATACTTTCTTTTGGATATTGGTTGTTCAATGATGTAAACAAACACAGCATCAATTCCTTTGTCGTAATCCTTGCTAAACAATAGGGAAAATAAGTATCAAAGTACTCACTGAGATTTGTCTTTGATAAAGTCAGGAACTGAAGAAGCTTCGTTGCAACTCAATATTATAATTTGATCGTCCTTTTTCATTTCCCCTACTTTCCTGTAATATATTCAACAAACGACGTGATTTCCACCTCCTCCCCTCCCTCACAGCAACTTGTCATATATTAACCTATAAATAGGTTAAATTAGTAAATGATGTACTATCATTGAGGATAAAAAAAAAAAAAAAAAAACAAATTTTATTCCTAAACATTACAGCATTGACAAAATCAACGAGATTTATTAAGCCTTGAATCAACTGACGAAAGTAGCAAAATAAAAACATAAATGATCACATAAAATCATTAATTAAGTGAACATTGTTATTTATAACATTTTATTTTATAGGCATCCACTTAACTTCTTTTTCCAAAAATTTCACAAAAAGCGAAAAAGGCCACTGCCAGTTGAAGATTGTTATTTATAACATTTTATTTTATAATTTTATGAACATTGTTATTTATAACATTTTATTCAATAATCACCAGCAACCCGCCAAAGTCAATTAATTATAAACGCGGAACACATTTCGCTCAAGCTCACACTCACAGTAAAATCCAAATCAAAATGGCGGAAAAAGAAGCCGTTGAAGAAGCTCAGAGCAAATTCCGATCAGAGTTCCTTCAAGTCCTGCGTAGTAGGCGACCCGCTCAAGGTATAGAAATCGAAGTTCACTCACTAACTTCCCTAATCTCGCTATTTATTGCGCAACGATTCTTTTAGTTAAATCTCGTTGGTTATATATATGTTTCAGTTCCACTAACAGTCGAACACGCCAAGCCAGTTGCGAATCCTTTGTATCAGGACTCTCCTCCATCGATCGAAGGGGTATCGTATCAACATTTCTTTTTTTCAATTTCTACTTAATTTGCGGCTTCAATCGCATGAGAACCTTTTACAGATCGAGATAATGGAGTCGTGTCCGAAGGCTGATATAGAGAACCTTGAAGACTTGCTCGAGGAGGAGAATCTCTACTTGAATATAGAGGTAGGTAACTGATTAATTCGATTTTTCCTGGAGTTGAATGTTGCATCGATTATTTTGTTATTCCGATTCGATTTTTTGAGCGTGACAGAGAAATTCGTCGATTTTGAATCGTAGAAAGGAGAGCAAGGACGGTTGCCTTTGTTGATTTTGAAGTTGAAGGAAAGCGATAAGCAGAGAAAAAGGCCTGCAGTTGTTTTTCTTCACAGTACGAATAAATACAAAGAAGCCGTGCGCCCATTGCTTAAGGTTAACTGTTAACACTTAACACCACGTCTTCTCTGCAATTGTACTGTTCTTTTGTATGCCTGTATGAAAACGGATTTTCTTTCTGGCTTCGGTTTCTTGGTGTTTTAGGCGTATGCTTCGCGAGGATATATAGCAATTTCTGTCGATTCTCGTTACCATGGAGAACGTGCTACCAGCGCAACCACCTATCGCGATGTATGTGTTTGCCTTGCTCTGATTTATTTTTAGGTTTAGTCCTCCTGATAAATTGCGCAATTTTATTTAGGGAAAAGTTTTAGTCTGAACTCGTACTTCAAATTCTTTATTTGTAACAACAAAATTTTAGGAGATGGTTTGCTTTTGAAATCTTTTTGATTTTAGGTTGTGTAACTCAAATTTATTTGGATTTGATTGCAATTCAGTTTTAATTATTTAACTATGCTCCCCTTATTAGTTGACTCATTTGCATATCCAGAGTGATGGTAATAGAGTAAACTACTAAAATAAAAGGAATTGTAAGTTAAAATAGAATTCTGGTCTGTAAATTCATTCAAATAATTATTTTTAATGAATTCCAAACATAATAATTTGATTATTAAATCAGATCAAAGCTGTATTTTTTTTACAGGAAAATCAAAGTTGTATTCAGTGGTTCTGAACACAGTGTATGCAATTGGCCCTGAAGAATATAGGTTAAGCTTTAGGAGAAGTAATTTGTTTTATAAATTTATTGGTTTTCTGTTCGTATTGTCCTTATATGAAGAAGAAATGGACTTTCTTCTGCTTACATGTTTATTCAAGATTATTAGGAAAGTTAAAAATAAGTCATCTATATAAAATGCAAAACTGATCATGTTTTGTTTTACTTTTGTTTTGGCTACAACCTCCCCGACAAAAAATACACAGGCACTTATTTCTGCATGGAAAACCGGTGAGACGATGCCATTCATATTTGACACGGTAACTTATTATTTATCATGCAGCTTTACCATATGGAGCCACTTAATGCTCCAACTGATTTGTTTGAACTGTAATTATGAGTTATGGCAGTTTAAACTTACGATTAGTTTGGTTCAGAAATGGTGTATTATTCCTTGATCTGGCAGGTCTGGGACTTGATGAAATTGGCAGATTATCTAACACAGAGAGATGATGTAGACCCTTCTAGGATAGGAATCACTGGAATATCACTTGGAGGTTGGTCGAGAGAAGTTGAAAAGAATGTCCGATGGCATGTTTGATGTGACTCATCACTTATATAATTCCTTGATGCAGGAATGCATGCATGGTTTGCTGCAGTTGCTGATACTCGCTATGCTGTTGTTGCTCCTCTGATTGGCGTTCAGGTGGCATTGAATGATTGAGTGAAGCTTTTATTTAGCAAAATGTGTTTCTGAAACAACAATTTGAAAACTTTTGTGCTAAATGCTTGCAGGGATTTCGATGGGCCATAGACAATGATAAATGGCAGGCTCGAGTTGATAGTATAAAGCCTCTTTTTGAGGGTAACATAATTTCAAATGAGTTTCTGAAGTTTCTTTCATGTTTTACTTGTTTTCTTATCTTTGTTTAAGTTACTTATTCTGTTAACTTCAATTTTGGTTTATATAATTTTGGAATCACTATTCATACAAATCCTGTAATCTTGTAGGTAGCACTTTATACTTATTGTCTATAGTGTATGATTTCATATGCAACATTAAATAAATTCTTCAAATTGATGATGCCTATGGATTAAATTAAATGGTGAAGTTGGAACGGTGTTTCAGATCTATAATGGAAAATATGATATGAATCTTAGTCCTATCTGTTGGGTACTGTTCATTCAAGCATGCTAACAGTGGAAAACTAAACATATATTCTGAACACACTTTGGTATATCTATCCCTAATGCTGTTAGTTTTGTGGATGCAGTGGCTCGTGATGATTTGGGTAAAGGTGCTATTGACAAAGAAGTGGTGGAGAAGGTCAGCCAAGTTTTTATGAATCCAACTATGATTCCGTCTCCAAATGAATCGCTATAAGCTTTGATTTATTGCTTTAACTAAACATGATTACAATAATGGGTACCATGTACGTATCCCATAATTGCTAGTTATTCACCCACTGGATTGCTCCTTTTTTAGCTTCCCAATTTGATTACAATAATGGGTACCATGATACGTATCAGGTGTGGGACCGAATTGCTCCTGGTTTAGCTTCCCAATTTGATTCACCTTATTCAGTTCCAAATATCGCACCACGTCCTTTGCTTATTGTTAATGGTAAGACCCTAGTATATATAGTACATTAAACATTTTCAAATTGAATCGTGCTATCTTATTCATACACAAATGCATGTATTGACAATTCAGGGTAACCACTCTGCTGCAATACAAGTTTTTTGCTTCTTTAGGATATATCGTAGACCCCTGCATCCATCCGTATTGGTCAATTTAGTTATCCCGTTCATTTAGTTTTTGTGGATTTTTTGAAGCTAACTTGGAATTGAAGTATTTGCTTGGGTTTTGGGAACTCTAGGTGCGGAAGATCCCCGGTGTCCCGTTGCAGGCTTGGAAATTCCAAGGGCAGAGGCAAGCCGGGCATATGGAGAGTTTGACTGTTTAGATAATTTCAAGGTATGAAATTGTATAGTTTAGTCACTTCGGTGAGAAATTTAAATTTGCCAGTGATCTTCCGTTATCAGTTTAATAAGAATAGATTTAACTGTTGGTTGAAACGTGCAATTTTCCGGTTTCAACAAAGCACCATTTCATAAAAAAACCTCTCATAATAGAAGTGGAAAGGTAATCCCTTGAATTTAACATGCGCTTTCCAAAGTATGGCAAACACATGAGATTACATGTCTATTGTCGACTTTATTTGTTCAGCTTGACTTTTAAGATTTAATCGACATAACATCTCATGTCATGGGTTCTTAAAATTTAAGTTTTGGTCTAACTGAATCCTACAAAACCACTTTGTAGGATGAGAATTTTCTTCCACTTATATATACTTTAATTTAGTCATTTCACTAGTCGATTTTGATGTGGAATTTCCAATATGGACACCATTGAAGGTGCAGCCTCTTATATTGGATGTGATTGTGAGAAGCGCTTAGTCGGGTGTTTGGTTGGGGATTCTTTTTGGGTATGTTTGGAATTAAGTTTTGGAGGGAAAGAAAAGAAAAATATTTTAGTTTTATATTAAGATGGTGTCCTAATTTATGATTGGTTGCTTTGAGATGTAGATTATTACAGAACCTGGAATTGGACACCATTTAACGAGGCTTCAGGTGAAAGAATCATCTTATTGGTTTGACAGGTTCTTGAAACCTTAGCCCGTGCCTCATGTGTTCTTCAAGCCCTATGTGGATGTTGCTCTAGCTCATTGCCTCATTTATGTTGTCTTCTTATGATTGTCTCATGATATCAAAGTCAATAAATTGTCAAATGGAAATCATCATTAGGATCACTTTTAATCGTAGTTATTATAAAAATCAATAGATTTATTATGTATAATGGTGTATAATTGAATGATATAGTTCAAAAAAATTGTATACTACCATTACTTATATTATTTATTCAAAATTGTCCGCCCCATAGTCAATAGCATGTTAATTTATCAACATTGTTCAAGGACAAAATCATTTTTCTACAAATTTGTAAAACATGGTAACACTGGTATTCAAAGCCCATTTTTATCAGAATCAATCCTCGAGAAGAGGCTAAAATAGGGTACTCAAAGGCCGAAGCCAATCCAGACTAATTATACGTAATTGCACTAACTCAGTAATTTCCAAGCACTTTTTTTGGTAGGCTTAAGTACTTTTTTATCTTACAATTTAGTGTTTTTTTTTTCATTTTTATCTTTACAATTTTTTTTCGTTTTAGTTCTATGCAAAATATATTTTTTTTATTTTTTTCATTCTTAAAACACTTTAGATAGTATTTTGAATCATAAAAAAAAGCACTTTGAATAATATATATAAACAGAATTTTGTAAAGACTAAAACAAAAAAATTACAAAGACAAAAATAAAAAAAAATAAAAAAAATAAATTACATAGACAAAAAAAGTATCTAAACCTTTTTGGCAATGACAACAAAAGTATAGAATTTAAATCCTCATACATATTTTACAAAAGGATTGACTAAAAATTGACGATTTAAAATAAGAAGAAAAAAAGATTATGCACATAATATAAAAAGTTTTATAATGTCATTTAAACACAATTCATAATATATGATATGATATGTTTGTTAATTTTTAAAATAATTATCTTAAAATAATTTAAACAGTGATTTATAATTGGATGATAATATAAAATAAAATCTTCAATATAAATAACTTACTGACAGATACTCTAGAGGTTTTGTCAAATTGCACAAAATATTGTTACATTTTTTATTTACAATAACCTTTTTTATAGGGATACATGATGTAATGTTTTTTAAACCTTAGCCGAGCGTTTGTAAGGTAGAAAAAATATATTAGCGTAAGTACTTTTTAAATAATTAAGTGAGGTATGTGCAACTGTACAAGGGTGAAAAAAAGCATGATATTTCATGTAATTTGACAAAATATGAAGGAATCTCAACGTAACTTGTTCTTTCGAGAATAAAAATATGTTCCGCAAAACACGTTATTTAACCCCTCACGTCAACTTTTCTTAAATTAACTTCTAAATATAATTTTATTCCTGATCACACGCATTGAACAATTCAACGACATGGTTATTAAGCCTTGAATCAACTGAAACGAAATTTGCAAATTATATCAGCCTTGAATCAACGAAATGATCACATAAAACCATCCAATTAAATGAATATTGCTACTCAAAACAATTTTTTTTATAAGCATCTACTTAATCGCAAAAAGCGAAAAAGGATAACGCAACGAGAAATGCCACTGCCCACTGGTGAGTACCACCGTAGCAGCTGGAATTCTGGAAATCAATGATGAAAGTTGCATTGCACCTGCGATGCGAGTCCGCTCCCAACGAGGCACGTACGGATTCTGTCCAGCCGCACGTGCGGATTCTGTTTAGTCGCACGTGCCTTGAGCATTCAGTAATTACCGCTAACCCGCCAAAGTCACTTGCCGTAAGTAGAACCATCGCTCAAGCTAACACACTGTAAAACCCAAACAAAAATGGCGGAAAAAGAAGCCATTGAAGAAGCTCAGAGCAAGCTCCAATCAGAGTTCCTTCAAATCCTGCGTATTAGGCGACCCGCTCAAGGTAGTTTAACAATCAAAATTCACTCACTAATTAACTTCCACGATTTCGCTGTGTATTGTGTAATGATTTTTTAAATCGTTGTATATGTTTCAGTTCCATTAACATTCCAACTCGCGAAGCCAGTGGCGAATCCTTTGTTCCAGGACTCTCCTCCATCGATCAAAGAGGTATCAAAAACACTCATAGCATTTTTATTTTTTTTTCAATTTCTGCTTCAATCCTGTAATCCTTGTATCTACCACTTTATATATGTAGCGCATGGTGTATGATTTAATATGCAACATCTAATAAATTCTTAAAAATGATGATGTCTTTTACAATTGGTAATTTATAATAGATTGCCTATGGATTCCGATATAATTACATGGTGAAGCTGAATGGTTTTTATGTAAGAGATAGAAGGGAAATGGTTTTTATGTAAGAGACAGAAGGGAAATAGGAGTATAATGGAATTCAATAGGGGTACTATTCATTCAAGCATGCTAACAGTGGACAACTGAACATATATTCTGAACATACTTGCGTTCATGGATGCAGTGGCCCGTGATGATTTGGGTAAAGATGCTATTGACAAAGAAGTGGTGGAGAAGGTCAGCCAAGTTTTTATGAAATCAACTCCGATTCTGTCTCCAAATGAATTGCTATATGATTTGATTTATTGCTTTAACAAATTGACAATGCTTGGTACCATGATACGTATCCCAGAATAGCTAGTTATTCACCCACCGGGCACAATTTCCCTCTAGAGCTTTGTTCTTCTAGTTCTAAACTGTTGGCAGTGGATATTATATACTGATCACAATTTTATATTTCTGATTAGGTGTGGGACCGAATAGCAACTGGTTTAGCTTCCCAATTTGATTCACCCTATTCAATTCCAACTATCGCACCACGTCCATTGCTTATTCTTGGTGGTAAGACCCTTATTCAAATTGAATCTGGCTACCTTATTCATATACAAGTATACAACTCCATGTATTGACACACTGCTGCAACATAAGGTTTTTGCTTCTTTAGGATATACATACATACATACATATATATATACATACATATATATATATATATATATATATATAACATCGTAGGCCTCTGCATGACTGCATCCATCCGTATTGTTTAGTCAATTTAGTTATTCCGTTCATTTAGCTTTTGTGGATTTTTTTAAACTAACTAGGAATTGAAGCATTTGTTTCGGTTTTGAGAACTCCAGGTGCGGAAGATCGTCGGTGTCCTATTGCAGGCTTGGAAATTACAAGGGCAAAGGCAAACCAGGCATATGGAGAGTTTGACTGTTTGGATAATTTCAAGGTATGAACTTGTACTGTTTGGTCACTTTGGTGGGAAATTTAAACTTGCCAGTGATCTTCGGTTATCATTTTAATAAGAAAAGATTTAACTGTTGATTGAAAGGTGCAATTCTCCTATTTCAACAAAGCACCATTTCATAAAAAAACCTCTCATAGAAGTGGAAAGGAAGTCCCTTGAATTTAACATGAGCTTTCCAAAGTATGGCAAACACGACACTGATGAGAGTGCATGTATATTGTTGACTTTATTTTGTCAGCTTGACTTTTTAAGATTTAATAGACTTAACGTCTGAATCTCAAGTCATGGCACCGTTGTATGTGATTATGAGAACTCAATGAAGTGTTTGGTTGGGCATTCTGTTTAGGGTACATTTGGAAGTAATTTTGGAGGGAAAGGAAAGAGAAAAGTTTTAGTTTAATATTAAGAGGGTGTTCATGATTGGTTGCTTTTTTTTTTTGTCCAAGTTTATGATTGGTTTGGTTTGACAAGCAGTTTATTGCAGAACCTGGAATTTGGCACCGGTTAACAAGATTTCAGGTGAAAGAATCATCTGATTGGTTTGATAGGTTCTTAAACCCTTAGCCTGCCCTCAGATGTATTCTTCAAGCCCTGTATGGTTGTAAAATATAAATCAACTTGCTCTGGCTCGTTGCTTCATTCCAGTTGTCTGTGTGATTGTATGCGTCATGATATGAACAAAGCAAAATGTTTTTTACCTGTTGAATAGTCCAAGAGATTGCTAATCGCTGTAAAATGTTCCACTTTCGTCTGACCTCTCTTCGTGCCTAGGAAACAAGATTGTTATCTACTTCGGATACCCAATTGTCAGGAAAATTTGTCTCTCCTAGTAGATCCGAAGAAATTAGATGGGACAGGATTATTTTAGTCTCCATCAATATCTGGGACAAATTAAATTTTTTTGTTATATGTTATGTGAACATTAGTTGAGACTATTGATATATGATGGTCTAAGTCATGTAATATTTTCTTGTATTACAAAATAAAGTGCCAGAATTAAGTCATTATGGCCTTGTCTCAAATCATGTAATATTTTCTCGTAGGAAGGGTTTTCATGAGTGGAATTACAGTGTTTGAAAAGGAATAGGACGCGAGGGAGCCGGTCAAACAATGATCGAGGTTGCATGTGAGGCTCACAAAAACTCAAATGTTGGCACAAGGATGGTTTGGAGGAGGGTCATGACAACCTTACCGAAGGGAGGGACTAGAAGAAGAACTGGAATATGTTCATAATGTGGTAGCTAAGGACGCTGGTGGTGACAACCGGATGGAGGTGGTGGCAGGCAAGGTGATCATTGGTGAGAAAGAGGGGCATTGTCCAAGAACAAACGGGAAAAAGAAGAGAAAAACAGAAAAGAAAAACTAAAACCATTGATTTAAAAATTAAGAAATCAAACGGTCTTAAATGGCTTTCCCACGTGGGAGACATAAGGTGGTTTGACTGGTTTCCCACCTAAGTCTGCGTCTTGATGGTAAAAAGTAGTGATATTTTATTATGTTGAATTGTTTGAATTGATGAAATTGTAATGAAATAAAGTAGGTTTATGATGAAATGGATTCCATCTAATCTCCTAATTTTTGTCTCCCCCTCCCTACCAATTTGCGGTATAAGATGGAACCAAAATCACAAAATTATTAATTTAATGAGATTTTTTTAGTGAATCCAAAACATATCCCAATTAAAAGTGAGAAACTAATGTTTCTAGATACTAAATACACTAAGACTGAAAATCAAACCCTTAATCACATACTTAAAGTACATGATTAGTTGCAATAATCCCCAAGAAGCTTCTTCCTCCGAGATCACGGCCACAGATATAAGTGAATCCCAGTTCCATTTATATTCAAATGGCTAGTCCACAAGGAAGAAGTCCACCAAAAGAAAACAAGAATTAGATCGTGAAATATATACAGCACAATATGCTGCTACGAACTCATTATTGAATGCAACCTCAAGATATGGATTTCATAAAACTGAAGCAATCAAGGATTATTTAAATATTTGAGATCGTTCTGGCACGAATCCAGATATGCGAGGTCGCACCAACACTCTGTACATAGTGTACAAGTCACTACTTCAATACAAATCATCAAACAATCAATATCAGTTCTTAAATGTATACATTTCAAACAAATTAAGATTAGAACACAGAACTGATGTATCTACTGCTAACTTGTTACCTAGACAAACATAGGAAACAAGTTATCTAAAATCATTCAGCCTTTCTTTGGCATTGCTGCAAGTCTCGTGTACATTCTTGCCATGGATTGGTACCCTCTAACATCCCCTGAACGCAGAAGATTGCCTATAACAACAAATGAATATAAGTGGCTGAAAAAAGGTCTCCTTTCATACCTGCACAATCTTAATGTTTCAGTCCCTACACCTAGAAACTATTGGTTTTAGTTCCTACACATTTTTTAACCCGCTTTAGTCCCTACACATGCACTTCAATCCTTTTAGTCCCTACAATTTTGGACAACAGTGACCAAAACGGATTAAAGAGTGTACGTGTAAAGACTAAAACGAGTAGTTTTTAGGACCAAATGAGTAATATTAAACCTTTCATTATAAAAAAAGGGATGAGCTGGAAGCATAAGGATTTGAAGTTCTTTATTTTCCCAACAATATCAAAATTTTCTGTAGATAGTTTTATAATCAACAACAAAAATCTAGAAATATACATGTAAATTCAACCATCACACACAGTTAAAGACAACAAATGAAACACCAAATTCAAGAGCACCACCTCCCCATCCATTCTCTCAAGCACGATCGATAAGCATGTGGATGTATAAAATAGTTAATTGGCATATCTTTGGCATTTCCTCAATCATCAAATCCAGCTTCAATTTGGTCATCCATAATGAGGTAAGTATATAATATGAAAGAGTATCATAGGAATTCAAGTTTCTTTTTCTTGCATTCTTTCTTTTGATTCCATGCAACTAGAGACAAATGAGAAAACAATATAAAGTGGAATAAGTTAAACAACCTGAATCACAATTCAGGGGACTGTCAGGTTCTGGATGGGCCATCAGCGCAATTATAGCCCTACAGACAGATTGAAGTGTCCAAGCGGGGCTCCAAGCATTTTTCAAGATATCTAGGCAAATTTCCCCAGTCTGGAAAATTAATAGATGTTTAAACAATTTTCATGAAAAAATGTCAAGAACTCCAAATCTAAGAGAAAAATGTTATCCATCAACTTATAAATAACAGGCAATCAAACTCAAATCAAAGACTTCCAATTTTCAATGAAATCCTTATGAAACTGAAAGGGGCTAATAGTAGGCATAGAGCTTAGGTTTCTTTTACTTATCAGCCTTCCATAAATTGTTGACATTATTGCACTTTCCACCATTGAGAAGGTAATTATTTTCAAACTGACACCAAGCACAAACAGTCATCATTTTCAAACATCATACATAAGCACCAAGTATATCTATAATAAAAGTGACAGAAATTATTTCATTTCAACATTGATAATTCATAGCAGGGCGGCCACCAGGATATATAATTCCATCATTCCCCATGCAAACAACAATTTGTGTCTGTTTGATGCACAGAATCAGGCATTGAATTGGGGCTTGGAATTGGAATTGTGACATTTTTAAGTTCATCTAGAATGTTAAATTCAATGGAATTTTAATATAATTAATAGTTAAAACTAACACTTCTCAATTTCTAATCTCTGCCCTCTGAATTACAATTCCTAATCTCATTCTCACTATTCAGTTGTTCTCCCTGTCTTTGTTTCTCCCGCCAAGGTTATCAAATCAAGAATCAAATTGTGAATCACCAAGCTTATTTTTGAATCATGAATCTTAATTTGTATCGATTAGTAAGATTCCAAGACAATGAAATTTATTTCAAATATATCATATAGATGATATATAGTGTTCAATGAGGTAATTTTAAATGGAAATAGATAAAACTTAACCATAAGTCTTATAAAACAAAATTATTAGTTATATATGAGTTTAGAAAGCTTTTATTTTAGAAAAATAGAAACAAAGCAATGAAATAGCCAAATAGAGTGCATGCAATGAAAGATTGGATGACAACTAAAGTAGTGGAATAATCAAATATGTAAGATCAAAAGTGCTACTTCAATTCTTTCTCATTTAACAATTTAAACTTATATGATTTTCAAAAAAAAAATCATGAGAATTAGTGAAAGTAAACAAAAATAATAATAATGAATCATGTGATTTGTATCGATGATACAAAATTGCACAGATTCATTCATGTACCAAAAATACAAAGTCATTTGAGATTCATCTTATGATGCAAATCAATATGTATCCAATCCTAGGATTTGAATCATGAATTGTAGGATTCTAGTAACTATGCCTCCTGCTGCCACCACTGTCATTGCCACCCCCACCATCACAACTCCTACCACCAATTTTTGCCACCGCTACCCGTCACCACTGCCCCCACCTCACCCTCACACCACCTCTGTTGTTGCCACCAGTGACATAGCCATTGCCGCCGCCACCACCACCCCCCCGCCCCATTATCTCTCCCACCATTGCCACAGCCGGTATCATCACCAATCACCATCGTTATCACCTCCATTGCCACTACTGCCGCCACCCCTTCACCACTACTGCCACCATCCCTTTGCCCACCGTCACCACTGCCACCTGAGAACGACATCTTGTATTCAAACCCAACATAATCCTACCCATAACTACCCCCCATTTAAAATGAAGGTGTCAAAATGGAATTGAAATTTAACTTAGAATTATAATTCTAAGCTCTAATTCCTTACACAATCCAAACATAGGATATATAATTCCAAACCAATCAATATTGGAATTGCAATTACAGTTTTGAAACAATAATTCTAATTCCATTCACAAAACAGACACAGATACTTTTTTAAACTGTGCATCACTTAAAAAAAATCAAACCATTCTTCAGAGAAAATTGTGAAATAAATTAGGATAATGTAACTCTCTTCAGAAATCATACAGTTTACATGGGGATCCATCCTACCTTAAAATGCACATTTGGGTGAAATATTTTAGTCAAAAACCGGACTTGAGGTGGCTGTAGAGGATACTGCTCCGGAACAGAAAAGGCAAGCTGGAACACACCACCCTCATAAGGAGTCTCAGAGGGTCCCTAATTGTGAACAAAACAAACCAGAGCAAATTTCAGAATCATCACCAACAAGTTGTAATTGACAAGCCTTAGTTAGCATACCTTGATAAGAGCGGTCCATTTAAAAATGTTTGAATCATCACAAACTAGTTGAATATCAAGATCAACAGCCTTTTCTCGCTGCACCTCTTTGTACTCCTTGAACAACCTTGCCCGCGATGCCTGCATGAAAAACACAATCCAAAGCCAAAAGGCCTTATTGAAGAATCAACCTCAATACCATTGCAAGAGATCGCATCAAAATCAGGAACAAACCACCACCTTGCAAAGTTGATAATTCAAAACACCTAGTCCTAAAGATAACCCACACCAAAACAATTACATTCATTCAGATTCATGATCCATAAGACAATTGCGTCCATCGCATCAACTCTTAACAAAAAAACAATAAAATAAAATAAAAATTAAAACGGATAGTGAGTGGCAACGAACCTGCATGCTGGATATGCGCAACCTGGAAAACAATTTAACTGCAGTGTTAAGAGATGCATTTCATTATACGTTTGTGTGAACAAATTTGAGAAACCGTAAACAAGATTCAAGGAACAAAGAATGGTACCGTGTCTCACGAATCCGTTGATTGGATATCTTTGGATTTCACGAGATGAAAGGAAGGAAGAATTGGTGTATCGCGTTGGACAATTATGGATCGGAAATGAAAAGTAAAATGGAACTGTTCAAACCCTAGAACAGTGGACCCACCAAGAAGATGATAGTCTCTATACCACAGTTGGCACCCGCGTTTTTTTCCCTTGATAATTTTTTTTTCCCCGGCTGAGATTCAATGAAGCTTTTAGTTACCAACACCGATGGGACCTAATCAGTAATATTTCCTTAAGAGATTAGATCGTCCTGATCAGAAATGGTGCAAATACTCACACATTCTTTAATACTACTTTTTTAAAATATTTTTTTTATTATTGGCCAATTGTTTTAAAAAATTACTAATTTTAATAAATCTCACTTCGTCTTTCTCTAATACAATGTGATCAAACAAAAAAGTTTTGATAAAGATGTATTGCTAACATTCTCATAATTAGATTAGTTTGGATAAATGTCAACAACACACCCATATATATATTTATATTTATTGAATGAAAAATATAAAAAAAATGATAAAATAATTAATTCATTAATTATTTTATTTTTAATGAGTTTAATAATTATGTATTAATAATTTAAAATAATTTTATATTATTATCTGATTCTAATTCATCGTTGTATGGTTTTTAACATAATTATTATATTTGTATGTAAGAAAAAAATATGTAAATTACAGAAAATAAAAATGAAAATATTTAATAATGACATCTATATAATTTAATAACTGATCTGTATGTAAATCAATTTATTTAATTTAACAAAAAAATTGTGTAATTTATAAATTTATATAATTAAAATAAAACTATTTGATAAATATATTTAACATTTTAACTTATTTGTATACAATAATTATAAAATAAACTTATTTTCTCTTTCATCTTCTTTTCTTTTTCATTTTCTTACTATCTATCTATTCCTATTTCATCCCATTACTCATATAATACTATTTATATTATTATGATTTTTATGTTATTTTTTAGTTTATAAATTACAATAATAAATATTAAATATTAAATAAAAAATAATTTCACAGGATACTTAAGAAATCAAAAGTATAATAAACTCGTGCAGAAATAATATTATATATAAAATATAAAATATTTTAAATCGAATAAGCAAAATAGTTTAATAATTGTTGGAGAGGTCATGTAATCGAGTCTCAACTCTCACCTCTGCACTTTTATCATTTTCTAAATTTCCAATGTTTCAACTCACATCAATGACACCTAAGCTACCCACGTTAGTACCATATCAGTTGTCCATGTTAGCATAGAGCATCACATCAACCGTCTATGCCCATGTCAACCCATCATGTGTAAGTGAAGTACTAAATTTTTTTGAAATTAGGAAACTAAATTCGCCCATTTAAAAAGGTGACCAAAATCACGGGTTAAATAAGAACAAAAATGTAATTTAAACCTATTTAATTATACATGTTGCCTAGATACTTGGTATAAAATCAATGCATCTTAAAAACTAAAAAGTAGTGGTATCTTAATTGTTTGTGTTGTAAATTATTTTGGCATTAATTAACTCTGTAATATTCTTCAAAATAAATAAGACCATTATGCTGGATGGAAAACTAACTAAATCAAATTCAAAAATTATTTATTTCTCTCTTCTCACACTCCACGTCTTCAGCAAGACCAGACCCATCATCCGTTAGTTACTGCAGCCACAATCCCTACTAAAAAATTTCTATTCGACTCAATCTTCATTGTTGTGTAAGGCATGCTTTTCTCCACATTTCAGTCAGCATGTAGGGTTAACTCCTCTTTTCCTTTAAAAATGCAGGCGAGAAATTAGGGAATAGAAAAATTGCGTGACATATATTTCACGTAATTTCACCCCTAATTTTGAGGGAACACCAAACTTCTAACCATAAAAACGTTCCATTACAGAGAGGAATAAAGATGCCACAAACTTCAGTTCAACCCATAGGGTGTTCTCTCTATTTTTCTCCCTATGTTCAGAATTTTTCTAGAAAAAATGTACATAATTTATTGCCAATTGCCAAACAAGCAACACTATATGGAGCAATAACAAAATAAATAATGTACATATATTATTATATTTTAATATATGTAAAACTAAAATGAAAAGAATGAAGAAAAAAAGAGGAAAAGATTTAGCAAACAGGTGAAAAATGCAAACCCAATCCCAGTTTTACATGCTACCAGTTCGGTCAGGAGTAGATTTTGGTTTCACTTTTGCCATGTTAACAAGGTCCCCAAATAACTTATCTTCTGGCTTGGAAGGCTTCCCCGGTGGCACATAGGATGTAGAAGAAACCTGGTAAGAATGTCTCAGAGCACCATCATCTTTCACAGATAAACCATACATTTGCTGCTCAACATATTGAACCCTTGGCTGCTGACCATAGCCATATCCTCCGAATTGGTTGCCATACATCTGTTGAGGACACATGGAAGCCACAGGACTATTATGCATTTGATGTGAAACCATACCCATATAGGGACCAGCAACACGCTGAATATGTTGCGGGTACAAGCCTAATTGATTGCTTTGAACATGGTTATTGATGGTTGACATATGGCCAGCATTTGGCTGCATATACATTCCAACAGCTTGGTCATGCCCCATTGCTGGAGGTCCCTCAGGATGTGCACCGCTTTGTACACGCGTCATAACCATTTGAGTGACTTGCAGTGGTTGTGGGTATTGACTGCCTGCTACTGGACTATCATAGTCTGTAGGTTGCGCTTCCCAGGGAGGTGGCGGAAATGATCCACCACTTGCTGTACCTGTAAACCAGAAAATAAAAAAGGGTGAATGATGCAAAAAATCCCAAATAAGAGAGCACAAATGCTATACATTGACATTCTCCCCAATCCAATCAATAACCAACCCAGCAAATTACAGCCTGTCAGTTGGGAAAGAAAACGTTGAAGACCTATGAATTTTCCATGAACCAACTTAAAAGCAGCAATCAGGGATCAGAAATCAAAAATCCATCACAGCAACTGCTAAAAAGAAGAGAATGCAATTGCAAAAGGATTTGAGTCAAACAGGAATTAAACACAATAAAGAAGCATAAAGTGCACCATAAACTGGTGAAGGAGGCTGTTGCTGTTGCGCAATCTGGCCATTCCAGGAAGGACCTGTGCTCTGTGCAAAAGGTGATTGCTCATACCGAGGTGACCCCACATTTGGCACACTTCCGTTGGGGTAAAACACCCCTTGAGATATGAAAGTCTGTTGTTGAAATTGAGGAGCTAACGGGCTGGTTTGGCCAGCAACATTAATTGGCTGGGTATTAACAGAAATAGGTGCATTGCTTCCATTAGAAAACATATCAAAAAGAACAAGGGCATTCTGTTGAGACATAGGGCTGGCTGGCTGCTGTTCTCCTAGAGGAACAAGAGCAAGTGAAGTCTCTGCTTTTGGTGAGTTATAGTCGTCACCACTGAGTAGGTCCATTTTGGGATCAACCTTTGCAGGGGGGTCTGATCCATTTGATGTTGGGGGTGCAGGAAGCATTAACTGATTTAATGTTTGAGACCCAGCTCCAGCACTAGAAAACGATCTACAAAAATATATTAAAATGAAAAGCCATATATAACCAGAAGACACCAGACAGGTTATGTCGACTTGGAATTAATTTCATACACCAATCTGTTTCTGCATGTTTATACATGAGTAACTAACATATGCAAGTCTGCAGCCATAGGCTTATTACCTAGCTCAACAAAGACGAGATTCAACAACCATTACCATTATATGAAGCAATACACATTGATGGAAACTTTTGATGATGGCATATAACACTCCCAACTCCCAAGAATGACAAAAAACTAAAGCATCCGAGATAAAATATAGCACAAAAATTCACAAAGGTTAGCTTTAAAGCTTACAGCAAAAAATCGTCTTCAATATGACTCCTAACAGCAAAGACATCATTCCACTAGAAACAATACAAACAGGTTTCCAGGGTTCCATTGGCACAAAGTTTAGAATTTATTTTGAATTATAAAATTTACTGGGTCAAACATACCAAATGGTAATGAAGTACACGGATTCCAATAGGGTATAAAAGGAATTATTTGAATTTTCATTGGGTAAGACTCATAAAATCATATGCCAATGAATGCAGAGCAATAGTGCAGAACAACAATAGATAATGGACAACCTCGCATCTGTTTGTTTACTTGTATCTCCAATATCAACCAAAGGACCATCAACATCTACAAGTGCTCCAGTAGGAACAGGCTTCGGTTTCTCAGTATGATTTTGAGCAGATGTTCCTGAAGCAATGGATTCATGCTTGGCCAGGACACGCTGCAGATCATCATTCAGAGCTAGGCCTTGGCAAAGCAGTGACTCATCCCTGTAAAAGTACACAAAATCATTCATGATTAATGGTTTTTTGTTTGGATTTAAGGAAGAAAATTTATTGAGAATAGAGTTAACATGAATCAAACATGTAAAGAATATATAATATGACAATAATTACATTGTAATGAAAAGGGAATGAGGCCTTACGAAGTTGAATTAACAAGGTGTACCACTCTCTGTTTGTATGTTCGACATTGCTCCACCAAATCAACAATAACTTCCTGCTGAAGCCCCTGAAAATAGAAGGTCATACATGAAATGTCATATATTCAATAGAATCAGTAGTTCTGTTGATAAAAACCTTAAGCTTCACAAAATATTATTTATTCATTTACATCATAATTTGAAAGTTTGGATTGAACAACTTACTTCGTTGTTACCAGGGTCTAATGCATTGAGCATTTCTGCAAGAACATCCATAATACCACGTGCATTCTGAATTTCGGACAAACTGGCAATAGAAAGTTCAATCAAAACAAATCAATGCATGATTATTGACGGTAGTCTGTACCATGTAGCCTAATTTTGTCATCAACATAATAGTAATTAGAGAAATATGAGAATATACACTCTATTATTGGGTATATTTTATGAGTCCCATTGAAAAACTTTGGCCCACTCTCTAGTTTCTGTTTTGCGAGACCCACATGAAATTCTCTAAATAAAAAAGAATAGGGTCATGCTAACAAGCACCCTAAGGACACTATTTAAAGAGCATTTAGTACACCCTATTAAATGCTTTCAATTACTTTAAAAAGCAAGTATCAAATGAAAGATGATGCAACAACCATCTTAATTGATAAAACCAGTACCAAGGCTATTTATAAAAGAAACAATATCAATATCAACATCAACAGCACCTTTAACCTAAGCTAATTGGGGTCGATGGTAGATGAACCCAATTATAAATACGAGGAAGTTGAAAAAAAAAAATGGAAGGGGAAGGGGAATGGAAAGGGAAAATAAGAAAAGAAAATAAGATAGAAGAAAAGAAGGAGGGGAGATGAAGAGGAAAAAGACTAAAAAAGGATCATCTGAAACAGAGATAACAACGGATCTAACCATGGTTGTTAAAACGTAGTGTTAAAACGGTTAAAACGGACGATTCTACGTTTCTGCCTTCAATATCATGTTGAAACGCACCCTGAAACGGTTTTTGAAGCAAATAGGTTGAAACGACGAGTCAACTCGGTAAACTCGATTGACTCGGCGAGTTTACCGAGTTGACTCAGTTTTTTTTTTCAAAAAAAAAAAACAATAAAAAGACCTCCAAACGGCGTCGTTTCAGTCTTTCCCCATCAGACCTCAAGTACTCAGTCGCACTCGCGGTCTCGCGCCTCACCCTCACGCATTCCTTGATTCCTTGACTCAGCTCGTTTGGTCGGTCGTCGTTGGGCCTTGACGTAGAAGCTCATTGCTGCCGTCGTCTTCGTTAGCAGACTAGCAAGAAGAAGAAGGCCACAGCCAGGAAGAAGAACTAAACGCAGGAAGAAGTACTGAAGAATTGAAGACGGTGCAGCGGAAGAAGTGAAGAATTGAAGAATGAAGAACGTGTAGCGGCAGAAGAATGTGCATCTTAAAAGAATATATTATATATATAGTTGGTATTAGGTTTTTCTCTATTTGGGCCAGATCCACAAAGTTGCTTTTTGCATCCCTGTTATTACTTTCTGCAGTTTTCGGATTTTTTTGGACTTATTTTAGTATGTATTATGATGACTAAGTTTGAACTTATTTTATTTCCTTAGTGTTTGGACTTAAATTTGTGATAACTTATGTATTGGTGTGTTTTAGTTGTATATATATTAGATATTTATTTATTTTTGTGTATGTAGTAAACTTTTACGTTTCGTTTACATTTCACTTTTTACGTTTTTGCTCACCCCCACCGTTTCTGCATTAACACTACGTTTTAAGAACATTGGATCTAATCTTCCACCAAGCTTATAGTTTTTCTCCATTCCGTCCTAAGACACACTGTCCACCAATCTATATCTCACTCCATTAAGTCTTGTTTAAGTACCTTTTCCCAAGTAAGTTTCGGTCTACTCTACCTCTTTTTTTGTCGAGCTCTTAGTAACAAACTCTTGTTCTTACGGGAGCATACAGGGGTCGTCTCATTATGTATCGAAACCACCTCAATCTATGTTTCATCATCTTTTCACTTACCGGTACTACTGCTACCTTTCATCGAATATCTTCATTTCTTATCTTATGCATCTTCGTATAACCACACATCCTCCTCAACATCTTCATTTCTGCTACCCATATTTTATGCTAATGTTGTTTATGTGCTGGCCAACATTCAACTCTATATAACATTTATAAAAGAAACAATACATGGCTTCAAAATGTGACATCTGAGCTACAAAGAAAACCTAGATTGGTAATAGATATGGTTATGATACTGAACTATACTAGATTTATACTACCTCCGTTCCTAAAAATAATACTCTTTTAACTAATTCACATCCTTTAAGAAAGTTGCTTAAGTTAGTTAGTAGCATTAAATTTGTTAACAATTTATATTATTTTTCTAAAATTACCCTTAAAATTATTGGGACTCATCATCTCATTCTTTCCACTTAATGATTTTCTATTTAATTAATGTGTTGGTCATCTTCTCCAATCCTCATAAGAGAGATAATGAATTGATCAGTAATTAACGGTATTTTGGTGAAAAAATAATTAATGCAAGAGGCAATTTGAAAAAAGTCTTACAGACACAAATTTAAAAAGAGTCTTATATTTAGGGACAAATATAATTAACACATTCCATCAAAGAAAAATCTGAAGATAGCATGAAATTAGAAGACAAGAGATGAGTATCGATCAATATCAAGTTATCAACAATGAAGTCAACTTCCTTATACATGATGACAAGAAAAGAGATAGAAATGTACCTTAGGGCTGGAAACTCAGACTCCACTGAGGACTCAGCTGTGTCTTGCCGAGCAACGGTGTCTCGTATATTTTGAGGGTATGATGACAATGGTTGTGTTTGTAGCGGTGTAAATACAGGTGCAGATTGCTCAGACCTCTGAGGGAATGCTGCCCCAGCATGCTGAAACAAACAAATCCTTTATAGAACAAAAGGAATAGATAAACAAATTAAATTTAAAAAATTTATGAAAATATTCTGATTGTAACCATCAACATTCAAAGTCAAAACCCATATAAGCAATCAGATGATGAGCATTATGTCCAAAAGAAAAGTGGCAAATGCTTCTTTTAAGAACTGTGTCTTTCCTGTTTGTAATGAGTGGCAATGAAATACTTGGTAAAAAAATCTCGATGCAAATAACTTGATTAACATACCAAAAGCTCCTGGTATGCTGCATAATACTGTGGATATCTTGCCCTTGGCCCTCCAAAAGCTTCTTGCCAAGTATCTATAAGAATCAATATCTTCTCTCTGACATGATAATCATGCTACAATTTGCGTGATAAATATGATCAACATATTTTTCATGATGAAAACAGGTATAAAATAGGAAGGCTATGAAAACATCCAAGAAATATCAATACCTTCTTCTTTACTATTTTCACCATCTCATGAAGAACATCTCTCTCGGCAACATGCATGTGGACAATGTCCCCACAATTCTTTATGATTGTCTCCAGCAGCTAAAATATAGCAGTCAAATGGAAAACAAATGAGCTTTTCCAATTATTAAAGATGATACAGGAATTTTCTTTATACGCAGACTAGATAGAATCCTCCCTATCTGAGCAAACCTAATTTATACAGATCTAAGTTATTCTCAGACGGAAGTAATGAACTAAAACATCCAGGCAATCTGAACAAGGAACAGCAACTGCATTATGGAACATTCAATTTCCATATAAATCACGCTACTGACTTTACTCCAAACTAGTTCAGAGAAAAAACTTCTATTTCAAACATCAAAAAGAATATGGCAAACTGATAGTCAATAGATAACAAAAGCTTATATTGACTTTACTCCAGTTATTTATCAATCAACATTGAAAAAATTAATCCAAGGAATCAAACAAGTTAGTAGTTTTCTTCTCTTCTAATAATTTTTTATTATTTAATCCACAGGCATATATGGTAGTAGTGGAATGTAGCATCTATTATTCCTTAAATATATTAAGGAAATATCTATTTCAGGCAAGCAGAGAGCTTACAGTCAGTGTAAGAATTTGAACTCTAGGAACTTTACTTCCAATCCGCTTCTTTATACCTTTAACAACATCCTTTGCTTGCCTGATAAATCATAACCAAACTGAGTTAGCAAACTCTCAAACACAAACCAGGAAACGAAGTTATACTTTTATACATAAAATTCCAGTTAAACATTTATATCTGTTCCGGCCCATCCCAGATAAGCATAAATCGGTGGGCCCCAGGCAGATGTCCCCCACAATTGAGATACAATGCCTCGGTTAAGACAGAAGGAACCTGGAAACCCGACCTCTAGTCGGCTCAAGCAAACATCTCACTACGGATCACCTAGAGGATTCATTCCAGCACATGGTACGCTGGAAGGTACAGATTGCATTTATGAGGTATTGCCCACGCAACAAGACCCAGATACCTTTTCTTCTGCCACATGAGTTACGCCTTGTCATATAAGAACCTATAGATGGCCCCTGATCGTTGATCTTAACCAGGACAACATTAGTCCCCCATCTTTATCGCCGAAATATGGCTGTCTATCACCCCCAACTCACTGGATTTGGTAACTATAACGCATCCGAAACCCACCATCTTCACCGATAAATACGTGACTCCTCCCCTTTACTAGTAAGATCTTAGATTCAATATATATTGTTACTCAGCCAGAATCACTCTTTAATTCGAGCATTAGAGTCTTTACAGGCACTGCACCACCTTCATGGTGCTCTGGCATGTCCAACCTTCTTGAAGCCACTCGCCATCAAGAGCAGAATTGATCTGAGCATGAATATACCCCGTTCTGGACCACCTCGGGCCAATATCCATTAAAAAAATAAAAATTCCAGTTCCAAACTGTATAAACTCAGAAATGCATAAAAACATAAATAAAGAAATATAATAAGATGTTCCACCATTTTTTCCCATTAGCAAAAGACTGAAACAACTCATAATCAACTTGGAAACAATAAATACTATAATCAGATAAAAGATTTCCAAATTATGAAACGTAACCTAATGGACACAAACACAAGTATTAGCTCCTAGAAGGCTCATAATGTCCTATAGAAGGGAACTGGCAACTTATAGTGACCAGAAGCTAATTAGACATCACATAGCATCAGCATGAACAAGTGGATCATGCACGAATTAATATAATCCATAATATCCATCTACTATCCATATTCCCTAATTGATCAATGGAACAACAGCACTCAATCCCCAATCACCAATTCAAAAAGTAAAAACTCAAGCCCAACCTCTGGCTCGAATTTGAAATACCTTATTTCAAATTTTCTCTGTTCCATTGCTGTTACAGTTAATAAAACAATGCAAAAAGTGATCACAAGTTCACAACCATCAATATCATCATCATGAAACAAATAAGAGTATAAGAAACGCAGAAGGAATCAGGAAACGCCAATCTTCATCCATCGACACTAATTCCACTCTATAACCTAGCTACTATCGTCAGAATTAGTCAATAACATAAAACCAAAGAAATCTCACTCGTGCATTTTTGTTCGCAACAATTCCGCCATAAACCGCAGAAACAAAAAAGAAGTGTTCGATCAAAACACAAAACGAGGAGAAAGAAGAAGAAGATGGCGCATAAAAAAACACGTGCTCTCTCGATTACGTCAAAAAAAAAAACCGCGAAAATCCGAAGGTATACGCACCCAGGGTCACGATTGAGTATGTCACAGATCTCCATGTTCAAGGCCCAATCAGGGCCCACGAGCATGCTGCTCGTGGCACGTTCCACCAAGGGATTCACCATGGCCTCTCGCCGGCGACGAGACGACCGATAGTTTCCGTTGAGATGAAAGAGCGATTCCGGCGATAGCACAGAGAGATATTATAACGGTCTCCAACAAAATACAAAGATTGCTGCTACTACGTCGCTGAAGGAATTCCGTTGAGGTAAAGTAGGGGTAGATTTGGAATAAGAAATACGGGACCAATAATTGGAGTGCACGTGGTAGTGTGAAGGCGTGCTTCGCTATGCCACAGGGTCACCTGGTAACAGTCCAGAAACAAGATTTGCATCATATACAGTCAACGGGATTTGAATATAAATGCGGAAGTTGTTTCCGCAAAACTGCAAAATAGGAAACTTAATCATATTTTTATGATTATTTATTAAGAAAATATTTCAAGCAAATCTTTACCGTTTTTTCCTGTATTAAAAAAATCATTGATTGTTCTGTCGAAATAAAAATTGTTTAATTAACTTTTTATCCATTTTGTTTCACACTTATTTCATTCATATATTATGTTTAAAAAAATTGTTTTAGTTCTTTATAATTTCAAAATATATCATTTTATTCTTTTTTTAATTTTCTGTTACAAACTTTAGTATCTTTTTTTTATTACATTTTACAATTATTTTGATTCTGATTTATTATGTTTTCAAAATATATCATTTTGACCATTTTTCAATTTTTGTTAGAAATTTAATGTTTTAAATTTAAAAATAGTTAAGTTAACATAATGACAATTAAAACCTCAACTATATTTTTATTTAAAAAATTAAAATTTACTAAATAAATGGAAAAAAATATGCATATGAAACCATGAACAACAATAATTTTTACTCACATACTATTATTAGTATTATTCTATTCATTCAATTTAATCATTCAATAACGACAATAATTTAATTCACTAATTATTCTCAATCACAATGGATAAGAGCTTATTCTCCTTCGGTCACTTTGTCTCTCAATGCTAACCTTAAAGATCGCTACCACGCCTCCACTTTTGTCCCCAACACAACCTCCCTATGCGACTAGAATTGTAGCTTCACTTAATGACAATAAGTGTCTTATAACTTCCGCCAACAACAACACGTTGACAAAGGCAAAGAAGAAAATCGACAACTTCGTGTTGTGTATGAGGTTTGACCAATCGGATCGATCATAATCATCTTCAATGAAATGCAACACATATTGTTCGAGCGAGATTATGAGTTGACATCATTCGATTTGTGTAGTGCTACATTTTTTACCTTTCAGATCTAGAAGAGCTCAAAGGAAATGATAATTTTTTATTTTTTAAAATAAAATAAAGATAGTGCTAAAAAATGATACTATGTAAAGTTAATTATTTTAAAAGACTTAATGTCACTTTTAATTCACTATATTTCAAAATTATTTCGTTCTGGTACATTAAGTTTTAAAATTTTTATTTTGATATTTTTTATTTTCACAATATGTCATTTTGGTCCTTTTTTAAAATTTAAAAGTTAACATAATACTAACATTTCTAACAGAATATTAAAAAGGAACAAAATGATATATTTTGAAAACATAAAAGACTAAAATAAAAATTTTAAAACTTAATATATCAAAACAAAATAACTATAAAATATAATGGACCACAAGTCACATTAAGCCTAAAAAATATTTAGTAACACTTTTTTTTCGTTTCAATCCATATATAAAAATAAATAAATTAGTTTTTATACATATTAAAACACAATGCAGTGGCCAGAAAAAAAAAACAACAGTAACAAAATTGAAAATAAATTATATATATATATATATATATATATATATGCTAGTTATACATCAGATGTGTGTATTTGACAAACTATTTTAGTGCAGTATGCTTTTATTTAATTAATAATTTGATTTCAGCCAAATAAAATAAGTCAATCCGATACACAATCATTTCTAAGTAAATTTTGTTAGATATTTGGGTATGATAATCCTGGATAACTTCAAAGAATCGTGTTCGTACACTTTCCGAACAAAGTATTTCGACCCTATTCTTGCCTGGGTTCACGAAATCCTTGTTGGGATAATTCTTTGAAGAACAATCTGCTTCTGGCAATAGAGAACAGATCAGGAATGTAGAGAGAAAGTATGATTTTCGTATTTCTGAAATCTGAGGCCAAATGACTCCTTATATAGGAGTTTTCCCAAACAATGCAACTCTTGGCTGCTCGGCTTTTCTAAACAGTGCAACTCTTTGCTGCTCGCAACCTTTCCATCAAAGGTAGTTATATGTGTATGGTTATGATGGGAAGTTAACAGCGGTTGAGATAAGAGTAGTTAACTATAGTAAATCACATTACTACTAAAATCCATTGATGACACTAAAATCACCAACAAATTTTAGCTTATTTTCTTACATTAATTTATCATATTTGAATAAACTTCTCAAAACACTGTAATAATAGTAAACAAAAATAAAAGTGTAATGATTAAATTTATCATATTAAGAGAAAAAAGTGTAATTAAGAGGAAAGATTCCATAAATATAGTTAATTAGATTTTTTGGTTGATATTAGTCGACAAATTTTTTTGATAGTTTTAACTTTCCTTCAATCATAATTAATTATTAATATAATTTTTAAAGTAATTATTATAAAAATCAATAAATTTGTCATAAATGATAGATACATTGTAATTAAGTGATAATGTAAATAAAAATTACTCAATCATTATATATACATAAGTTAAAATAAGATAATTTTTACAAATTAACTAATAAGAGAGAAATTTATTTCATTCCGGCTTCTTATCTTTTTTCCATCAAACACAAAGCCTTCAACAAGTGTTTTATTTTAGAAACTACTAACTTTTTATTTTATTTTACCTGCACTAATTTACTTGAAACCTTTTTTCACTTTTTTCATTTTATAAAGAAAAATAATTATTCTTTTCAAAATGGTACTGTATTATTAAAAATTATTCAAACATTAAAAAATTATTTATAAATAATATTATAAATTTTTTGTGAACAAGAAGAAGCAAATCACAAAAAAAAAAATAAAAAAAAAATAGAGCGGTCAATTGCCCATTTGTTTCAAAAGTAATATATTGATATACTTGAGAACAGTTAAGCAAAATAATCATTTTTTCATCCTTCCTTTGTAATATGAAATTTAAGAATTATTGTCTAATTTTTAAGATGATGAACTATTATAAATAAATTAAAACATTGAAAGTAATATATCTATGTACATGATGTATAAGTGAAATTTTTTTATCATAAAAATCATAAATCTGAAACACTCATACGTAAATAATCAAAATTAAAAATTATCAATCACATGATAACTTAAAAAATTATGTATATTTTTTTCTTTTAATCTTGATTATTTAAATATGATTTAATGATATATATTTTCCGTTCTGATTTTTCGTAATAAAAAAGTTCTCATTATTATGAATAAACAAAGTTCTCATTTTGATTTATTGCATGTATCATCATACATGATATATCTTATATTATTTTATATTTATCAGTTAACTTAATAACTAATTTCACTAAATATTTTCAATTTAATTAATTACCTCCTAAAAAATTAACTTTTTAACTCTTAATTTTTGGTTTACAAGTTTCCGATTAGTTTTGTCAAATGCATCACAGAAAGCAAATTAATCAAAGGTTTTGTCCTATAAATTAAAGCAAAGTACTTCCATTATTTTCTCCAACGGAAAACATCAATGGCTTTGACACTCGAAAGCTAGTTCAAATTCTCTCCTTTTGATGTTCTATACTGAGCAAAATCAAACATTTATTACCCATATTTCAAACACTTTTTTTGGAATAAATAATTTTCATATTTACCTCAAGTTACAACAACTTTTTCGAAGTCAATAAGTCAACCTTCATAACATGTCATGAATCACCGTAATCATTAAGCAAAACTTACCGATTGATTAAGCCAACTGTCACGAAGAAAACATACAGTAAGTTTTTTTAGAAGAAAAAAACAAATACGATCACATCTTTCAAAGCAAATCGGCTTAGAGATAACCGTCGACCATAGCCAAGCGTATATTCTCTGCTAGGATAAGAAACCTCTGTATCGAATGAATTGTATTTATTTTGTATATTTCTTACTTGTTAAATTTTTTTTTATAATTATGTTATTATTCGTCTTTGTTTGATGATTCATTTTTATTAAAGAACTTAATTACTTTTAATAAAATTATTTTTTCTTAATAATTTTTTTATCCATGGGACTTTAATCTAAAATCTTGTTTAAAAAAATTGAGTCCAGACCAATTAAAGATTGTTTTATATAATGAAATTTGATGAGATTTATGTAAGTTAATTATAATTTACGGCTGATCCCCTTAAAAATCACAAAAAATTGATGTAAAAACACCACAAATTAACATATTTAGATTATAAACATCATCTTTTTTTTCACTGCAGATTATAAACATTCCACAAATAAACTTTTCCACAAATCTTGTGATAATATTTTTAAAAAAAATCTAGATTTGTACTTTCTAGCTTGTAGATAAATTATAGTGATAAAGTATGCTTACAAAGCAACACGAAAAATTACCAAAGTTATCACACAACGATCATAATTTCTGTCAGTGCAATACAATAGTTTACAACTTTGCATTGGTGGCTCCATCATGTCGCTATTGCCATCGTCATTTTGGTGCCCTAGCTCAGCAGGAAACCGGGCAGCTAAAGAAAAGGACGCCGCCATATGAATTTTTAAGGATATTTCTATTGATAAACAACGCTCTTCGTCGGTGCTTCAGTGGCAAATAGCAAGTCTTGGAATGGCTGTGGAATCTATACATATAAATATAATTACATAAACTAAAATAAAGAGACTGTGTAATTAACCAATAACTTAATATTTTTTTTATCAAATGTTAACTTATTGTATTAATTTTTATTAATGAAAATAATAAAATCTGTGATTTTTTTCTTTTTCTTTTCTCTTAATCTTCCAACTCATTTTATATCTTCTACCAATAATTTAGATGTACACTATAAACAACAAAACTCATTCTTCAAATATTTAATGTAACTATATACTCAAAATTTAAATTTGATACCTAAAATTAAATTAACTTTTTTTTTACATTAGTCAATCAACACGTTTGTTGGGGACATTTTGTAACTTGTTTTGCCACAATGTCTATTATAATTAGATTACCTGTCTTGTGATTAAATGGTGTATAGTAGTATTTGCTACGCAAATTCTAAACATATTGATATTAATTAGTTCTCGGCAAAATAATATGCACGTATTTGTTTATGGTTACTTACGATTCAATATTCTGTTATGATGATGTTTGATTATGGATTATACATTTATACCATCTTTGTTTTGCCCAAGATATTACTCCAATTTTCGAATATTTATTTCTTAAATTTAACTTTTTTAAAATGAGAAAGTAAATTTTAAAGAATAAAAAATATTGATGAAAAGATTAATAGTTAACCAGTTTTAAAATTAGTTATTATCTCAATCTTTATTTTTTTAATCAATAATTAGTAATATATTTTATTCTTAGAAGTATATTTTATTTACTTTCAAGGAGTTAAATTATATTTCTTAAAAAATTGATTTTTTGTTTTTTTTTTGTCTGTGTATATAATGACAACAACAAAATTTAAACTTAGAACTTTGTATAAACTATTCAAATCTCCTGCAACTCGACTTACCTGGTGAGTTAAATGAATATTCAGGTAGTGTTTGGTCCAGCTTTTTTTTTTTTCTCCTCAAAAGAAAAATTTGAGCCAAACAGAATTTTATAATATAATTTGTAACAAAAAGCAGTTTGTGCATGCTTAATGTTTATCCGTAACAAAAGACGAGCTTACGTTAACTAATTTGTAACCATTTGAATGTATTATCGAGTTAAATTATATTTTATACTTTTGGTTCTGTGTGTTAATTGTGATATATATGCCAGTAACGTCAATATTAAATAAACAAACAAGATAGATTCATCAGCGCCAAATTTAGAAAGTATATAAATATAGTTTAGAAAAATACATTACAAATTAAAATTAAGTGTATGTATTGATTTTTAGTTAGAAATGTTGTTGTACGTATTTCCATGTAAATTCAATTGATAGAAATAAAATAAACATAAAAATAAAGATCCTGATTTATTGACAAAGTTATTTTTGTCTCAAACATAATTTTGCAATGGAAACCCAAACATCTTAATAAAATTGCTTATTTTATTTAAAAGCACTTATTTAAAAAATAAACAAAATAATTTAGAAATGATAAAATATATAAGTGAAATTTTAGGATTGAAAGTTTGGAAACATATATTCTTTCTTCCTTATACATATACTTTTTATTTTAAGTGGAAGAAATATATATAAAAAAAAAAGATATTTTACTGACTATTTTATTCTTGTGGGGCCAAATATTGACCTAATATATATATGCCAAAAAGCATTGGACTCATACTTATTTTTGGAGCTTCATCATAAGACATAAAATTCTATGACGGTTTAGGATAGAGTTTTTTAGTTTATCTTTGTGGGCTGACTTTTCTCATGTAATTTTTCCAAGAGGAATATAGTTAGTTCGGCCATAAAAAAAAAAAAAAAAAAAAAAAGAACAAGTTGCCTCAATAAGGAACAGGTGTGCCAACAGCTGGGAGGGTGGATTTCATGTCCTCAACAACTAGATTCAGTAGAGTCTGGCTTCTTTACCTACAAGAAATTATTAACGAAATCAAATCATCTCATATAAAATGGAAGAACATTAATTTACTAATGATACATATAACTGATGAAATGTCTATGCACAATGAAAAAATAAGAAGAAGAAGAAGAACATAAGCTTCATTAATCTATTATATTGACGATTAATATACAGCATGTCAAATGCCCACAACTAAATAAGCCGAGACCAAGAGTATTAACTATTAATTGTCGGTAAAACAAAAATTGTAAGCACTATGATAGCAACTTAATAAGGAGTCACAAAAACAACATTTTCTATTCAAGCTTATTATTAATTAGTTGTATCTATTCATTTATGCAACTCAATTCTTATACATTAGATAATGATCTATATATGAAAACAAATGTTTATTCAGTTCAAAGTTCAAGAACACAATTACTGTTTTTGTTAATAATACCAAAAGAATTAATATTTTTATTGATTTTTTATGGTTGTTGATGTGCCAAAGAATAAAATTATTCTCCTTGACTCAATTTCAACAACATCAAATAGGGATAACGAGAATTCAATATTAAACTATTGGTAAATATTATCCACTATTATAATACTTAAAAAATGACATTAAATCAATTATTTGTTAATGAAATAAATATTTTTTTGTATAGGTTTGATATATAGAAAAAAATTATGCAGCATGAATCCTTCTACTCATGTTTCTCGACAAAGAGATTGTTAATTAACAAATATGAAATTGTGCATCTTGAAATTATTATATTTAATTTATTGAATATGTACACTAATTAAATTACAAGTTAAAAATTGGTGATTTTATAAAATAAGAATGATTGTGGTATTTGGGTAACAATTTGGATGATGCAAATGGGTATAAATGGTTATAGAATACAAGTAAGTTTAAATATTATTTTTTAGTTAATCATTTTATATTGTTGTTAAATTTTACAACTATATCCCATTAACAAATTATTGAAAGATATTTGTTTATAAGTTAACAATGAAAACAAGAATCCAGCTCAACTTAGATTTGACTTTGAAGCCATGACCTAAA
Source organism: Glycine tomentella (assembly GCA_007407185.1). Lineage (NCBI taxonomy): Eukaryota > Viridiplantae > Streptophyta > Magnoliopsida > Fabales > Fabaceae > Glycine > Glycine tomentella. The sequence continues at coordinate 1,917,167 of PYAF01002518.1, read as the reverse complement.
TTGTAAAAAAATTATTGAAAGGTTACTTGAGCACATGAGTTTTGAGCTGGCATAACACTTGAGCAAATTAAGTTATAGTGTTTTTTGATGATATTTTTTGACTCAAAAACATTTTATTAGATGCTATATTTTAACTTTATTAATATTTTGGATATCAATATTTTTTTCGTTAATATTTTAATGTCACTGTGAAAATTTCTTATATAATGTTTTTACTTTTAATATTTATATCTTTTGTTGTACATATTTTATTAAATATTTATACACATTAATTATATTGCAATTCCTTTCCCCCAATGCATTAATTAAAGGATACAACGATAAAAATAAAATTTGATTGTTATTATTATTATTATTTAGCTATTTATTGTACATAATATAAAGT